>AWOL01S0041845.1:165488-193486 GCA_000715115.1 Nicotiana otophora | reverse complement strand
TGCGGATGAAAGGCTGTGCTGAGCTCCACACGGGTCCCCAACTCACTCTGTACTGCTCTCCAGAAATGTGAAGTAAACTGAGGGCCTCTATCTGATATGATGGAAATTGGCACACCGTGAAACCGAACTATCTCCTGAATATAAATCTGGGCCAATCTCTCTGAAGTATATGTAGTCACAACCGGAATGAAGTGTGCTGACTTGGTCAACCTGTCAACAATGACCCAAACTGCATCAAACTTTTGCAAGGTCCGAGGCAACCCAACTACAAAATCCATAGTAATGCGTTCCCATTTCTACTCTGGTATAGTCATCTGCTGAAGTAGGCCACCCGGCCTCTGGTGCTCATATTTAACTTGTTGGCAATTTAGGCACCTAGCTACATACTCAAATATGTCCTTCTTCATCCGCCACCACCAATAGTGCTGCCTCAGGTCACGATACATCTTTGTAGCACCTGGATGAATAGAATATCGAGAACTATGTGCCTCCTCTAGGATCTTTTCCCTTAGTAACTTCCTTGGCACTACCTCGTAGTACCGTTTCTCGAAGAACCAACAAGTGTGGATCATCAAACTGGCGAGCCTTGATCTGCTCAAATAGTGAAGACTGGGCAACAACACATGCAAGAACTCGGCTGGGCTCTGAAATATCCAGCCTCACAAGTTTGTTAGCCAAGGACTGAATATCCAAACTAATGGCCTCTCCTTCGCTGAAATAAAAGCCAAACTACACATACTCTCCGCCTTTCTACTCAAGGCGTTTGCAACTACATTTGCTTTGCCTGGATGATACAGGATAGTAATATCTAATTTTTTAGTAACTCAAGCCATCTACGCTGCCTCAAATTTAGGTCCCTCTGCTTGAACAAATGTTGTAAACTGCGATGATAAGTGTAAACCTCACAAGACACCCCATAAAGATAATGCCTCCAAATCTTAAGAGCGTAAACAATCGCAGCTAACTCCAAATCATGTACCGGGTAATTCTTCTCGTGGGGCTTCAGCTGACGGGAGGCATATGCAAGAACTCGCCCCTCCTGCATCAATACACAACCCAAGCCGATGCGTGAAGCATCACAATACACTGTATACATCCCTGAACCAGAAGGCAACACTAATACTGGTGTTGTAGTCAATGCTCTCTTGAGCTTCTGAAAGCTCACCTCACAATCATCGGACTATCGGAACGGAGCACCTTTCTGGGTTAATTTGGTCAAAGGTGCTGCAATAGATGAAAACCCCTCTACGAACCGACGATAATAACCCGCTAACCCTAGGAAACTCCTGACTCAGTCGTCAAAGTGGGACGATGCAAATTCTAAACTGCCTCGGTCTTTTTGGGATCAACTTTAATACCCGCGCCCGATATAATATGCCCTAAAAATGCTACAGACTTTAGCCAAAACTCACACTTGGAGAACTTAGCATATAGCTTTTGTTCCAGCAGCGCCTGAAGCACCACTCTAATATGCTGCTCGTGCTCCTCCTTACTGTGCGAGTAGATCAAAATGGCATCAATGAAGACAATGACAAATGAGTCAATATATGGCCTGAACACCCTGTTCATCAAATCCATAAACGTCGCCGGGCCGTTAGTCAAACCGAAGGACATCACCAAAAACTCATAATGACCATACCTAGTCTGGAAAGTAGTCTTCGGAACATCCGAATCCCAAATCTTCAACTGATGGTACCCCGACCTCAAGTCGATCTTAGAGAACACCCTAGCACCCTGCAACTGGTCAAATAGATCATCAATATGCGGTAACAGGTACTTGTTCTTAATGGTAACTTTGTTCAATTGGGGATAATCAATACACATCCACATAGTTCCATCCTTCTTCTTCACAAATAATACCGGTGCACCCCAAGGCGACACACTCGGTCTGACGAACCTTTGGCTAGTAACTCCTCAAGCTGTTCTTTCAACTCCTTCAATTCTTTCAGAGCCATGTGATACGGTAGGATAGATATAGGCTAGGTATCTAGAGCCAAGTCAATATAGAAATCAATATCACGATCTGGTGGCCTGCCTGCAAGATCTAACGAAAATACATCGGAGAACTCCCGGACTACAGGCACTGAATCAATCGTCGGAGTCTCTACAGTAGTGTCCCGAACATAGGCTAGATAAGCCAAATAACCCTTCTCGACCATGTGTTGAGCCTTTAGAAAGGAAATAACCTGATTAGATGCGCTGACAGACGAACCCTTCCACTCCAACCTAGGAAATGCTGGAATCGCCAAGGTAACAGTCTTGGTATGGAAATCTAGGATGGCATGATGTGGAGATAACCAGTCCATGCCCAGGATGATCTCGAAGCCGGTCATCTCAAGCAGCAGAAGATATGCTCTAGTTTCATAACCATATAATGTAATAATGCAGGACCGGTAGATCTGATCCACAATAATAGAATCGCCCACCGAAGTAGACACGTAAATAGGAGTACCCAAGGACTTACGAGAAACACCCAAGAAATGAGCAAATAGAGATGACACATAGAAATATGTAGACCGTGGATCAAATAATACGGAGGCATCTTTACCACAGACAGAAATAATATCTGTGATCATGGTATCTAAGGCCTCTACATCTGGTCTGGCCGAAAAAGCATAGAACCGAGGTGGAGCGCCACCTGGCTGGCCTCCACCTCTAGGACGACCCCTACCCACCTACCCTCCACCTCTGGGCGGCCGAACGGCTGGTGGAGCAGCTGGTGCGGTAATCATAGACTGCTGACCCTGCTGTACTGGTCTACCCCGAAGCATGGGGCAGAATCTCTGCATGTGACTGTAATCCCCGCACTCGAAACAACCCCTCGATATGGTGGACTACTAACCTGAAGTCTAGCCCTGATGACCTGAATACCCACTAGAGGAACCCTGAATAGCTAGTGGGCGGTAAGAACTCTCTGGCATCACACTGAAATAAGGTTTCACTGGAGCACCCCGAGGAGGCAGTGGTGCTGGATATGGGGGCTTGCTGGACTTCCCTCTCACGAACTGACCTCTATCCCCAGACGGGGCACCTCTGAACTCTCCAGAATATCTAAACCGCTTATCTCTCATAACTTGCTCTCGGCTACGGTGACGCACACCCTCAATTCTCTGGGCTATCTCCACAACCAGCTCATAAGAAGTCCCCATCTCAACTTCTCGGGCCATAGTGGCCAGAATGCCAATGTACAAACCCGTAACAAATCTCCATACTCTCTCCGCATCAGTAGGGAGTATCATAAGTGCATGGCGAGACAACTCAGAGAACCTCGCCTCATAATCAGTCACTTNCATCTGACCCTGCTGGAGCTGCTCAAACTGAAACCGCAACTCTTCCCTCTGGGGGGTGGAATATACCTATCCAGGAAAATATGGGTGAACTTGTCCCAAGTCGTGGGAGGAGAATCTTCTGGTCTGCCAAGAATATAGGACTGCCACCACCTACGGGCCCTACCCTCCAGCCGAAAGGTAGCAAAATCTACCACATGGGACTCCAATATCCTCATATTGTGCAATCTGTCCCTGCACAAATCAACGAAGTCTTGGGGATCCTCATGTGGCTCACCCCCAAAGACAGGAGGATGTAGCCTGGTCCATCTATCCAATAGCTTTTACGGCACGCCGGCCACAGCTGGTCTGGGCTCAGGTGTAGCTGCCGCCACTGGCTGGGCTCCACCCACGGGTAGTGCACCCTGGGTCTGATATACATCAATTGCCTGCCCATGAGCCTGTGCGGTAGAGGTCTGCGCTCCCCCTCCCGTCTGAGATGTGGCTGGTCTTCCAGAAATAAATCGCCTTGAGTCATAGTGTCCATGAACCGCAGCATACGGCCCATGACCTCCTAAAATCCCAGTGCGGATGTGAAATCCACCGGAGCTAGCTCTGCTGCAGGCACCTCGCCCTGCTCCTTCATCATAGGATCCTCTACTAGATCCACTGGCGGCATAACTGGAATAGCTCTGGGACGTCCTCATCCTATACCACGGACTGGAACACATCCTCGGCCTCTTCCTCGGCCTCTAACAACAGGGGGAGCAGCTCTTCCCTGGTCTGGAACCTCAGTAGAGCGTGTTCTCACCATCTGTGAGAGAATAAGAGAGAGATACTTAGTACTACATCAACTGCACGATAGTAGATGAAGAAAGGTACTTTCCTAACACCCTATAGCCTCTCGTAGATAAGTACAAACGTCTCCGTACCGATCAATAAGACTTTATTAGGCCTGCTCATAACTTGCGAGACCTACGTGAACCTAGTGCTCTAATACCATGTTGTCTGACCCAATTTCAATTATAGGTCGTGATGACGCCCAACTTCACAGCTAGATAAGCCAACTAGTGAATTAAACATATATTTCCTCTTTTCATAAATTTCCGAGTAATTAAACTCTTCTTACTTGCAAGATTTAAGGAAAATATAAAAGGTTCTGATTAAATACAAATCAAAAAAATAATTCAAATCATGATTCTACTAGTGTGTGTGTGCCAAGACCTGGTGTAACAAGTATATGAGCATCTAGTAGATTATACAAAAGAAATCCAAAATACTATCTGAACACAAAATAGACAGAAAACAAATACAAAGGGAGACACTAGGTGCTGCAGAACGGCTCAGGAGAAGCAGCTCACCACTAGGCCTCTGGATAGCGTGGGTGCGCACCGGTAGGACCGCCTAAGGTTCCTGTCTCAGATCCTGCACAAAAAGTGCAGCAAGCATAGCATGAGTTCGTAAACAATGTGTACCCAGTAAGTATCAAGTCTAATCTCGAAGAAGTAGTGACGAGAGGTCGACTTTGACACTCACTATGAGTCAATAATATTAAAATAGAAATATTTAAATAGACATGGTTTATGTGAATAATAATAATTTTCTTAACAAGCGGGAATAAATAAGTCTTTCAAATTCAATAATTTTCAATTAATCATTTATCTTCACATGTTGCAATAGGATGTCAAGGTATCGTACAATTATTATTATTATTATTATGCACGATATCTGCCGAGGTCGTACTACCCGATCCAGAGTGTCGTGTACACTACCGAGGGACGTGCGGCACGATCCATAGATACATCTATACTGCCGAGGTGTTCGGCCCTCTCCACAAGAAAGGAGGACATTTTCTTATGAACCTCCGGAATGCGAAGTTATTATAAGGCTAACACATAAGGATGTACAATTCTATTAACGGTCAAGTAATTTGCACAAAAATTCAAGTATGTGAAATTTCGGTCTTTTTACTATTTCCTATAACAATTTCTAATATAATTCCAGTACTTTAATTAAATAAAGGATGCAATTATTACAAGTAAGTCATGATTTAAGTCCTAAACTACTCGGACATAGCATAATTAGTAGCTACGCACGGACTCTCGTCACCTCATGCGTACGTAGCCCCCACAATTAGTAACGATTATTAATGTAAATCACCTATGGGGTAAATTCCCTCTTACAAGGTCAGACAAGGGACTTACCTTGTCTCAAAGTTCACTTTTCGATCACAATGCCACGTTAAAGCCTCAATTCGGTGCCGAAAAATCCGAAACTAGCCAAATGTTATATAAAATAATTAATACATGCTTAACAATTTGAAATTAGAGCATTAGATTAATTACCCAACCCAAATTGGTAAAATTCCTAAAATTTACCCTGGGCTCACGTGCCCGGATTCTGGAAATTTTTGGAGGAAATTGTTACCCATAATCTCAAGAACTCAAATATAAAATTTTCATCCCATTCCATAACCATTTTCGTGGTTAAAATCTCATTTTTATCAAAACCTAGGTTTTTCATCTAAATCTTTGATTTCTACAATTTACATATTATAATCTACCTGTAATTTATGTATTTAACTCAATATGGGTAGAATTAACTTACCTTCAATTTGATAGTTGAAATCCCCTCTCAAAAAGCTTCACAATCTCCCAAAACATGAATAAAATGGGCTAACAATACGCAACTCCGGACTTAAATGAAGGTTCTACCTTCTGCGATTTTCGTAGCTGCGGAGGTGTAACCTCACTTGCGGAAAATTCCTCACAGGTGCAACATTCCCCCACTTGGCCTAGCTCCTCACCTGCCTACAAGGAGCCGCTTATGCGCATCCGTAGGTGCGCCCAATCGTCCGTATCTGCCGCCTTCTCCGCTTTTGCGGTGCTTCCCTTCGCAACGGCGCCTTCGCAGGTGCAGTTCTTGGATCGCTTCTGCGGTGCCCAACGACCCCCCTATTCTTTGCACCTACGACTCGTGGCTCGCACCTGCGGCTGGCCAAGCACAGGTGCGATTGCAGCAGAAGCTGGAAGCTTCAACTGCTGCTCCTAAGTCCAAACTTGGTTTGAGCCTCGTCCGATTAACTCCTGCAGCCCCCGGGGCCCCGTCCGAACATACCAACAAGTTTGAAATTATAAAACGGACACGTTCAAACCCTCGGAACATGTAAAAAAAATATCAAAACTAAGAATCATACCTCAAACCAAATTGATTCAACTTAGAATTTTTAAATTCTTCACATTTACTCCGAACGCGCCGAAACATACTTAAACTACTCTGAATGACACCAAATTTTGCGTGCAAATCTTAAATCACCATACGGAACTATTCCCGGACTTGAAATTTCAAACAGACCTCGATTACTCCAAAACCTGCTCCAAACCAAATTTAAAGAACCTTAAAACCTCCAAATAGCTAACTTTCACTATTAAGCGCTGAAACGCTCCCGGGTTGTCCAAAACCCGATTCGAACATACGTCCAAGTCCAAAATCATCACACAAATCTATTGGAACCATTAAATCCCGATTCCGAGTTCATTTTCTCAAAATGTTGGCCGAAGTCAAACTTAGCCTTTTAAAGCCAACTAAGGAACCAAGTGTTCCGATTTCAACCCGAACCCTTCCAAATCCCTAACTAACCATCCCCGCAAGTCATAAAACAATAAAAGCACATACGGGGAGTCGTATTTAGGGGAACGAGATTCTAGAAGGCAAAACGACCGGTTGGGTTGTTACAACCAAAAAGCCATATAAAAGCAGAATAAAACAATAAGACAGTAAGGTGATCAACAATGAAAGCAAACAACGGTTAGTCATAAAAACCTACTACTAACAGAAAGCGAGACTGCATGTTAATACTACTATTATGAACACTCTACACTACCTACTCTACTACCCTAATACTCGACCTCCATACCTTCCTATCAAGGGTCATGTCCTCGGTCAGCTGAAGCTGCACCATGTCTTGCCTAATCATCTCTCCCCACCTCTTCTTTGGCCTACCTCTACCTCTCCGTAGGACCTCCAATGTAAACCTCTCACACCTCCTCATCGGGGCGTCTGTGCTCCTCCTTCTCACATGACCAAACCACCTAAACCACACTTCCCGCATCTTATTCTCAATAGAGGCCACACCCACCTTATCGCGAATAACCTCACTTATGATCCTATCTAACCTGGTGTGCCCTCACATCCATCTCAACATCCTCATCTCTACTACTTCATCTTCTGGATATGAGCAATCTTGACTGGCCAACACTCAACCCCATAAAACATCGTTGGTCTGACCACCACTCTGTAGAACTTACCCTTAAGTTTCGGTGGCACCTTCTTGTCACACAAAACACCGGAAGCGAGTCTCCATTTCATCCATCCTGCCCCCAATACGATGTGCGACATCTTCATCAATCTCCCCATCCCCCTAAATAATAGACCCGAGGTACTTAAAACTCCCTCTCCTAGGGATGACCTGCGAGTCCAGCATCACCTCCCCTTCCCCTCTTATAGTCTCGCCACTGAACTTACACTCCAAGTATTCTGTCTTGGTCCTGCTCAACTTGAAACCTTTAGAATCCAGGGTCTGCCTCCATACCTCTAATCCCACGTTCACACCGTCTCGCGTCTTGTCAATCAATACAATATCATCTACAAATAGCATGTACCATGGCACCTCCCCTTGGATGTGACGCGTCAGTACGTCCATCACCAGAGCAAACAAAAATGGGCTGAGTGCCGACCCCTGATGCAACCCCATAATAACCGGAAAATAGTCTGAGTCCCCACCCACCGTCCTCACTCGGGTCTTTTTTAATGACCCGACCGGTCGTTTTACTTTTTAGAACCCTGTTCCCCTAAATAAGACTCCTCATATGTGCTTTTACTATTTTTTTACTTAGGAGGTTGGTTAGTTCGGGATTTGGAAGGGTTCGGGTTGAAATTAGAACACTTGGTTCCTTAAGGCTGGCCAAAAAGGGTTTGACTTCTGTCAACGTTTGGAGTAAATGACCTCAGAATCAGGATTTGATGGTTTCAATAGGTTCGTATGATGATTTTGGACTTGGGCGTATGTTCGGATCGGATTTTGGACAACCCGGGAGCGTTTCAGCGCCTAATAGTGAAAGACGACACTTTAAAGGTTTTAAAGTTCTTTAAATTTGGTTTGGAGTAGGTTTTGGTGTTATCGAGATCAAATTGGAATTTTGAGATTGGGAATAGTTCTGCATGGTGATTTAAGACTTGCCCGCAAAATTTGGTGTCGTTCCGAGTAGTCTAAGTACGTTTCGGCACATTCGGAGTTAGTGGGAAGAACTTGAAGTTCATATTTTGATTCAATTTGGTTTGGGGTGTGATTCTTAGTTTTGATGTTGTTTTATGCGTTTTGAGGGTGCGAGTGAGTCCGTCTTATTATTTCAAACTTGTTGGTATATTTGGACGGGGCCTCGTGGGGCCGCAGAGGCCATTCGGACGGTGCGCGAATTGAGTTAAAACTCAAGATAGCTGCTGCTGCACCAGTTTTGGTGTGCCAGCACCTGCGAGCTTTGGGCCGCAGGTGCGAGCCCGCATATGCGGGATTTTGGCTGCAAAACCGGCTTGGAGCATTTGGCCATGGCCCGCAAAAGCAAAGGGGTTTGCGCCGAAGCGACCCTTCTTCTGCGATGGGAAGCCGCAGAAGCGAGACCGCAAAAGCGGAAACACGTCCGCAGATGCAGCCAACGTTGGTCCTGTGGAGTTCCGCAGAAGCGGGCTTGGTGACGCAGAAGCAGGACTGCAGATGCGGCTCCCTAACCGCAGATGCAAAAATTGCAGAAGGCAGAACACTTTATTTAAATCGGGACTTAGGCATTTTGAGCTCATTTATTGCATTCCTTGGGCGACTTTTGGAGCTCTTAGAGAGGGGTTTTCACCTAACACTTTGATGTAAGTAATTTCTATACAATGTGAGTTAAATACATATATTATGGGTAGATTTAACATGTACAATTAGTGAAATTATGGGTTTAGATGAAAAACCTAGGTTTTTGATAAAAATGAGATTTAACCACGAAAATGGTTATGGAATTTAGTGAAAATCATATATTTGAGTTCATGAGGTTATGTGTAACAACTTTCTTCAAAAATTTCCAGAATCCGGGCACGTGGGCCCGGGGGTGAATTTAGGAATTCTTCAATTAGGGTTGGGAAAATCACTTTAATAGTTAGGATATGAACTTTTGAACATGTATTGACTATTTTATATAATATTTGACTAGTTTCGAGTCGTTTGGCACCGTGTTGAGGGTTTAAAGCACAATTGTGGACTGGAAAGTAAGTTTTGAGACGAGGTAAGTCTCTTTTCTAACCTTGTAAGAGGAAATTAACCCCATAGGCGAATTGAATCAATATGTGCTTCTATTCGTGGGGGCTATGTACGCACGAGGTGACGAGAGTCCATACGTAGCTACTAATTATGCTTATATACGGGTAGTTTAGGACTCAAATCATGTTATACTTGTGATGTTTGCACCCTACTTGTAATTTAAGTGCCTAAACCATATTGGAACTTGATAAAGGAATTGTAAAAGGCCGAATTTCATTTACTTGAGTTTTGGACGGGTTACTTGACCGTTAATGAGAATTGGTGTTTTCTTTGAATATTAGCCTCTTAATAATATTTGTATCGGTTGTTTATAAAGTATTTTCTCTTCTTGTGGAGTGGGCCGAATGCCTCGGTAATAGAATAGATGCATCTATGGTTCGTGTCGTTCGACCCTCAACAGTGCACAGTTTATATATTTGTATGTTAGATCGGGCCGTACGACCTCGGCATAATTCGTGCGTAATAATTCTTGGAGCCCAAGTGTAATTGATATTGTTTCATTGGATTGAGCAATTAATTTTTTAAATGATGGAAATTAATTTGGGATTTACTATTAGTGAAAGAATTGTTTATTTATTTCTTGTTATTGAGTTTCCAGCTGTATTTCTATAATCCATGCTTAATTATAATTTCGGTATTTATTGTTAGCCCATAGTAAGTGTCGAAGTCGAACCCTCGTCACTACTTTTTCGAGGTTAAACTAGATATTTACTGGGTACATGTTGTTTATGTACTCACTCTACACTTCTCCATTAATTGTGCAGGATCTGAGGCAGGTGCATCTGGCTATCAGTTCGGCGCGCATCCTTGATTTTCTTCGGGACTTAGCGGTGAGATGCCTTCCGAGCCCGTTCTGCAGCACTTGAAGTCTTCCTTTGTTTTTACTTTCTGTCTAATTCACTTCAGATAATAGTGTAGTATTTTTGTATATTCTACTAGTAGCTCATACACTTGTGACACCAGGTCTTGGAAATTATGCCAGTAGATACATGATGATCTGTTTTTTTATATTTACTTATCTCATTTGCTCTTAAAATTAATTATCTCTCATCTTATAAATTCTTACTTTCTATTTATGCGCTAATTAAAAATCAGCTATTTTTAAAATGTTAAAAGAAACAATCATAAGGTTAGTTCACTGTTGGTTGGCCTAGCGGTAACGCTGGGCGCCATCACGGACTATAGGAGAAATTGGGTCGTGACAACATGGTATCAGAGCACTAGGTTCACGTAAGTCTCACAAGTTATGAGCAGGCCTAATAGAGTCTTGTGGATCGGTGCGGAGACATCCGTACTTATCTTCGAGAGGTTATAGGGTATTAGGAAACTACTCTTTCTTCATCTCCTATCGTGCAGTTGATGTTATACTAAGTATCTTTCTCTTATTCTCTTATAGATGTTAAGCGCACACGACGGATGTTCCAGACCCGAGAGGAGCTGCTCCTCCTATTGCTAGAGGCTGAGGTAGAGGCTGGGGGAGGGCACCGGCCCAAGGTAGGGGATGAAGACATCCCAGAGTTGCCCCAGCCATGCACCAGTGGATCCGGTAGAGGATCCCATTATTGAGGAGCAGGGCGAGGTACCTACAGCAGAGCCAGCCCCGGTAGATTTCATGTCAGCACAGGGCTTCCAGGAGGTCATGGGTCGTATGCTACGGTTCATGGATACTCTCACCCAGGCCGGTTTATTTCCAGCAGACCCAACAATATATCAGGCTGGAGGGAGAGCATAGACCCCTACTGCTCAGGCTGCTGGGCATACAGCTGCTGTATATAAGACCCCGGGCACACTACCCATGGGCGGAGCCCATCTAGTAGCAGCAGCCATGCCTGAGCCCAGACTAGCTGCGGCCGGCGAGCCGCAAAAGCCATTGGATAGATGGACTAGGCTACACCCTCCTGTCTTCGGAGGTGAGCAACATTAGGATCCACAGGACTTCATTGATCAGTGAAGGGACAGACTGCACAACATGAGGATATTAGAGACCCACGGGGTGGATCTTACTACTTTTGAACTGGAGGGCAGGGCACGTGGATGGTGGCAGTCTCATCTTCTTAGCAGACTAGTAGGTTCTTTTCCCTTGACTTGGGATCAGTTTACACACCTTTTCTTGGATAGGTATATTCCACCCTCTCAGAGGGAAGAGTTGCGGTTTCAGTTTGAGCAGCTCCAGCAAGGCCAGATGTCAGTGATCGATTATGAGGCAAAATTCTTTGAGTTGTCTCGTCATGCACTTATGATACTTCCTACTGAGGCGGAGAGAGCACGGAGGTTTGTTGCGGGGTTGCACTCCGGTATTCAGGCCACTATGGCCCGAGAGGTTGAGATGGGGACTTCTTAACAGCTGGTTGTAGAGATAGCTTGGAGGATTGATGGTTATCGTCAGTAGGGCCGAGAGCAGATGCCGCGGGATACGTTTCGTTATTCTGGAGGGTTCAGTGGTGCTCCATCTAGGGGCAGGGGTCAGTTTGGGAGAGGTCAGCCTAGCAGGCCCACATATCCATCACCGCCACATCCTCGGGGTGCTCCGGTTTGACCTTATTTCAGCGCCATGCCAGAGAGTTCCTACCGCCCACCAGCTATTCAGGGTTCCTCCAGTGGGTATTTAGGCCATCATGGTCAGACTTCAGGTCAGCAGTCTTTCGTACCGAGAGGTTGTTTCGAGTGTGGGGATTTCAGCCACGTGCGGAGGTTCTTCCCTAGGTTTTGGGGCAAGGAAGTGCAGCAGGGTTCTCAGCCTATGATTACAGCACCAATAGCCGCACCAACCGTCCGGCCGCCAATAAGAGGATGGCAGGTAGGTAGGGGCCTTCCTAGAGGTGGAGGCTAGTCAGGTGGCGCTCCAGCTAGATTCTATGCTTTTTCGTCCAGACCAGATGCAGTGGCCTCAGATGTCGTGATCACAGGTATTATTTCTATCCACGGTAGGGATGTTTCAATATTATTTGATCCAGGGTCTACCTATTCATATGTGTCATCTCTATTTGCTCATTTCCTAGGTAATCCTCGTGAGTCCTTGGGTACTCCTTATGTGTCCACACCAGTGGGCAATTCTGTAGTTGTGGATCGGATCTATCGGTCCTGTATTGTTACTTTATGTGATTATGAGACCCGAGCGGATCTTCTGTTGCTCGATATGACCGACTTTGAGGTCATCCTGGGCATGGATTATTTGTCTCCATATCATGCCATCCTTGATTGCCATGCCAGGACTATTACATTGGCGATGCCAGAGTTGCCTAGATTGGAGTAGAAGGGTTTGTCTATCAGTACATCTAGTCGGGTTATCTCCTATCTGAAGGCTCGACACATGGTCGAGAAGGGGTGTTTGGCTTATCTAGCTTATGTTCGGGATACTACTGCAGAGACTCAGGTGATTGATTTAGTGCCCATGGTTCGGGAGTTCTCCGATGTATTTCTTTCTGATCGTACCGCATGGCTCTAAAAGAGTTGAAGCAGTTGAAGGAACAACTTGAGGAGGTGCTAGAAAACGGGTTCGTCATACCGAGTGTATCACCTTGGGGTGCACCAATATTATTTGTGATGAAGAAAGATGGGACTATGCGGATGTGCATTGATTACCTCCAGTTGAACAAAGTTACCATCAAGAATAAGTACCCATTACCGCGTATTGATGAATTTTTTGACCAGTTGCAGGGTGCCAGGGTGTTCTCTAAGATCGACTTGAGATCGAGGTACCATCAGTTGATGATTTGTGATTCAGATAATCCAAAGACGGCTTTCCGGACTAGATATGGCCATTATGAGTTTCTAGTGATGTTCTTCGGTTTGACTAATGCCCCGGCAGTGTTTATAGATTTGATGAACCGAGTGTTCAGGCCGTATATTGATTCGTTTGTCATTGTCTTCATTGATAACATTTTGATCTACTCGCGTAGCATGGAGGAGCACAAGCAACATTTGAGAGTGGTGCTTCAGACCTTGCAGGAGCACAAGCTATATACTAAGTTCTTCAAGTGTGAGTTCTGGTTGAATTCCGTGGCATTGTTGGGGCATATTGTATCAGGCGAGGGTATTAAGGTAGACCCCAAGAATATCGAGGCAGTTCAGAGTTGGCCGCGTCCTACCATAGCGACTGAGATCACGAGCTTCTTGGGGTTACCAGGTTATTATCGCTGGTTTATGGAGGGCTTCTCATCTGTTGCAGCACCTTTGACTAGATTGACCCAGAAGGGTGCTCCATTCCGATGGTCTGATGATTGTGAGGCAAGCTTTCAAAAGCTCAAGACCGCCTTGACTTCAGCACCGGTATTAGTGTTGCCTTCTGATTCAGGGATGTATACTGTGTATTGCGATACTTCACGCGTTGGGTTGGGTTGTGTATTGATGTAGCAGGGGTGAGTTATTGCATATGCTTCATGTCAGCTGAATCCCCATGAGAAGAATTACCCTGTACATGATTTGGATTTGGTCACGATTGTTCATGCTCTTAAGATCTGGAGGCATTATCTTTATGGGGTGTCATGTGAGGTTTACACTGATCATCGCAGCTTGCAGCATTTGTTCAAGCAGAGAGATCTCAATTTGAGGCAGTGCAGGTGGCTTGAGTTACTAAAGGATTATGATATTACCATCCTTTATCATCCAGGCAAGGAAAATGTAGTTGCAGATGCCTTGAGCAGAAAGGTAGAGAGTATGGGTAGTTTGGCATTCATTTTAGCGGAGGAGAGGCCACTAACTTTGGACATTCAATCCTTGACTAACATATTAAGGTTGTTATCCAGCTGAGTTCTTGCATGCGTTGTCGCTCAGTCTTCCCTATTCGAGCAGATTAAGGCTCGCCAGTTTGATGATCCGCACTTGTTGGTTCTTAGAGAGACAGTACTACAGGGTGGCGCCAAGGAGGTTACTATCAGTGAGGATGGTGTTTTGTGACTCCAGGGTAGCCTATGTGTTCCTAATGTTGATGGCTTGAGGGAGAAGATCCTAGAGGAGGCACACAATTCTCGGTATTCTATTCATCCAGGTGCTACGAAGATGTATCGCGACCTGTGGCAACATTATTGGTGGCGGAGGATGGAGAAAGACATAGTTGAGTATGTAGACAGATGCCTAAATTGCCAGCAGGTTAAGTATGAGCACTAGAGGCCAGGAGGCCTGCTCCAGCAAATGACTATACCTGAGTGGAAGTGGGAGCGCATTACTGTGGACTTCGTAGAGGCCCTTAGCTTACTTCACATTTCTGGAGAGCAGTACAGAGTAAGTTGGGGACATGTGTGGAGCTCAGCATAGCCTTCACCCGCAGACAGTTCATATCTTGGAGGATATGCCCAGAGCATGTATGATTGACTTCGGAGAGCAGTGGGATCGATTCTTGCCTTTGGCCGAGTTTGCTTATAACAACAGTTATCAGTCCAGCATCGAGATAGTTCCATTTGAGGCTTTATATGGTCGGCGATGTCGTTCTCCCATCGGATGGTTTGAGCCCGGCGAGGCTAAGTTATATGGTACTGATTTGGTAAAAGATGCCTTGGAAAAGGTAAAGTTGATCCAGGAGTGACTTCGCACAACACAGTACAGACAGAAGAGTTATGCAGATCAGAAGGCGCGTGATTTGTCATTTATGGTGGGCGAGAAGGTTCTCTTGAAGGTCTTACCGATAAAAGGAATCATGAGGTTCGGAAAGAAGGGCAAGTTGAGCCCGAGGTTTATAGGTCCATTTGAGGTGTTGAGACGAGTTGGAGAGGTGGCTTATGAGCTTGCTTTGCCTCCCAGTCTATCGGGAGTTCATCCAGTTTTCCACGTGTCTATGCTCCAGAGATATCATGCCGGCAGGTCGCATGTGTTAGACTTCAGCACGGTTTAGTTAGATGAGAGCCTGGGTTATGAGGAGGAGCCAGTTGCCATTGTTGACAGGAAGGTTCGCCAGTTGAGGTCCAAGAAGATTTCTGTGGTAAGAGTTCAGTGGAGGGCCCAACCAATCGACGAGGTGAATTGGGAGGTCGAGGAGGACATGTGGAGCAGATATCCACACCTATTCAGCACTCCAGGTATGATTCTAGACCCGTTCGAGGACGAACGTTTGTTTAAGAGGTGGAAAATGTAATGACCCGACCAATCGTTTTGCTTTCTAGATCCCATGTTCCCCTAAATAAGACTCCCCGTATGTGTTTTTACAACTTTATGACCTGTGGGGGTGGTTAGTTTGAGATTTGGAAGGGTTCAGGTTGAAATCGGAACACTTGGTTCCTTAGTTTGGCTTTAAAAAGGCTAAGTTTAACTTTGGTCAATATTTTGAGTAAACGACCTCAGAACCGAGATTTGACAGCTCCAATATATTTGTATGATTATTTTGGACTTAGGCGTATGTTCGGAATGGGTTTTGGATAAACCGGGAGCATTTCAGCGCTTAATATTGGAAGTTCATGCATTGAAGGTTTTAAAGTTCCTTAAATTTGGTTTGAGCTAGGATTTGGTGTTATCGAGGTCCAATTGGGATTTCAAGCCTGGAAATAGTTCTGTACTGTGATTTAAGACTTGCACACAAAATTTGGAGTCATTCCGAGTAGTTTAAGTATAATTCGGCGCGTTCGGAGTAAGTTGGAAGAACTTGAAGTTCATAAGTTGATTCTATTGGTTTTGGCATATGATTCTTAGTTTTGATGTTGTTATCTGTGTTCCGAGGTTGCGAGTGAATCCGTTTTATATTTACAAACTTGTTGGTATGTTTGGACGAGGCCTCGGGGCCTCGGGTGCAATCCGGATGATGCACAGATCAAATTAGGACTCAAAAGGGTTGCTGGTGTACCAGATCTGGTGTGCCCATACCTGCGAGCTTATGGCCGTAGGTGCGAGCCCGCATATGCGAGCTTGTAGCTGCAGAAGTGGCCTCGCTTCTGCGAGGAATAGCCCGCAGGTGCGATGAGGCCACAGGTGTGCTTGACCATCCGCAGAAGCGGCCAGTGCTGGGCCTGGGGAATTCTGCAGAAGCGGACCTTTCTCCGCAGATGCAGCTCAGTGACCGCAGGTGCGAAAGTCCTAAAGGAAGTGAGGTTCATTTAAGTCGGGAGTTAAACCATTTTTGACTCATTTTCTTTCATTCATTGGGCGATCTTGGAGCTTTTGGAGGGGGTCTTTCGCCTAGCACTTTGAGGTAAGTGATTTCTATCCGATGTGGGTTAAATACATAGATTATGGGTAGATTTTAACATGTAAAATTGTGAAAATCATGGGTTTAGATAAAAAACCTAGGTTTTGATAAAAATGGGATTTAACCCAAAACAATGGTTATGGGATTGAGTGAAAATTATATATTGAGTTTGTGAGATTATGGGTAACAACTTTCTTCAAATATTTTTGGAATCCGGGAACGTGGGCCCGGAGGAGAATTTTAAGAATCTTCCAATTTGGACCGGGTAATTACTCTAATAGTTAAATTATGAATTTTGGAATGTATATTGATTTATTTATACAACATTTGACTTGTTTCAGATTTTTCGGCACCGAGTTGAGGCTTTAGAGCGAATTTGAGACCGGAAAACGAGCCTTGAGACGAGGTAAGTCTCTTGCCTAACCTTGTAAGAGGGAATTTACCCCATAGGTGCTTTAAATTGCTATTTGTTTCTAATTGTGGGGGGCTACGTATGCACGAAGTGATGAGAGTCCGTGCGTAGCTACTAATTATGCTTATGTCCGGGTAGTTTAGGACCCGAATCATGAAATATTTGTAATGTTTGCACCCTTCTTGTTAATTAAAGTGCCTAAATTATATTGGAACTAGTTAGAGAAAATGTAAAGGATCGAATTTCACTCACTTGAGTTTTGGCAAGTTACTTGACCGTTAATGAAATTGTATTTCGTTGTACATTAGCCTTGTATTAGCTCTTAAACCGGTTGTTTATAAAGTATCCTCTCTTCTTATGGAGCGGGTCGAATGCCTCGACAGTAGATAGATGCATCTATGGATCGGGCCGTACGACCTCGGCATAATCGTGCATGATAATACTTGGATTTTTTTATATTTGATGTTATTTCATGGTCTGAGAGGTTAAAATAACATCAGACATAAAGTTATTTGGGATTTATCATGTGTAGAGGAATTGTTTATTTCTTGGTTGTTATTGAATTAATGTAATTTTATGCATAACCCATGCTTATTTAGAACTTCTTTATTTATTATTGTTGGCCCATAGTAAGTGTCGATGTCGACCCCTCATCACTACTTCTTCGAGGTTAGACTTGATACTTACTGGGTACATATTGTTTATGTACTCACGCTACACTTCTGCACTAACCGTCCAGGATCTGAGGCATGTGCATCTTGCGGTCCTACCGGCGCGCATCCCAGATATCCTGAGGCCTAGTGGTGAGCTACTTCCTGAGCCGTTCGATAACCCCTAGAGTGTCTCTTTTGTATTTATATTCTGTCTACTTTATTTCGGACAGTAGTTAGAGTTTTGTATATTCTACTAGTTGCTCATACACTTGTGACACCAGGTCTTGGCACACACACTAGTAGACTTTATGGTTTTGGAGCACTCATATTACTATGATTGCCACTCAGTTATCCTCGTTTCATTTATTGAATTTTTCACTCTTTAATTCCTTACTAAATAGAATTTAATTACTTGAAACCTTATCAAAAGAGTAATAACGTGATTTAATTCACCGTTGGCTTGCCTAGCGGTAACGTTGGGCGTCATCACGACCCATAGTAGAAATTGGGTCGTGACAAATTATTTTTCTAATATTTAGTAATTCCAAATCAACTAGATTTTGTTTATTAAATTCTTCCTTATTTAAACTATGTAATAAAATAAATTTGTAAAAGAAAAATAACAATCAAGACAATCAAAGTATTTTGTAAAGTATTTCAATAAAATTAATTACATTACATCCGTTTGAATTCCTTTTATGTTTTGGGACTCTTTTGTTTAGTTAAGTTTGAAATATAACATACATATAAAAAAGGGATTTTTACCTTCATATACGCTATTTGAAATTTTATTACCCTCCCTACTAAAGTTTCAATTTAATTACAAAGGCATATATAATTTACCAATATATACACTTTAGGAATTAAATGAGTATCCCTTTATATTAGGAATTGAATAAGGAATTAATTATTTTACATCCTTATTCTCTCTCCCTCATGCTCTCTCTCTCTCTCTCTCTCTCTCTCTCTCTCTCTCTCTCTCTCTCTCTCTCTCTCTCTCTGTCACTCTTTGTCTCTCGGTGATGACCTGATAGGTCATCTAGAATTTTAAACCTTAATTCTATGTTCCGAAGCCTCCAATATCTTCCTTAAACCTTCCTCGATTTGCATGCACAGTCCGGGTGTTTTTCCGCAAGGGTTTTATGTTAAAAATTGATAAACTATGAAATTTTGGCTTAAAAATCTATTTGAGTTGACTTCGATCAACATTTTGAGCAAACAAATACGGATCGGTATTCTGACAGTCCTGGTGGGTCCGTATCGTGATTTGGGACGTGGGCGTATGCCCGTAATCGAATTCAGAGGTCCCTAGCTCGAGTTATCGCGTTTTGTCAAAATTTTGAAGTTTAAAGGCTTAATGACTTTAAAGAATTGACCAATGTTTGACTTTGTTGATACTGGGTCCGTATTTTGGTTTCGGAACTCGGTATAGGTTCATTACTATATTTATGACTTGTCTGTCAAATTTGGTGAGAAATGGAGTTGGTTTGATGTGATTCGGACGTCCGGTTGTTAAAATAGGAATTCTAAAGCTTCATTGAAAATTTCATTTGATTTAGTGTTTGATTAATAGTTCTAGGTGTTATTTTGGCTATCTGATCGCGCGAGAATGTCCGTATGATGTTATTAGACTTGTGTGCATATTTGGTTTGGAACCTCGAGAGCTCGGGTGAGTTTCAGATAGGCTACAGGTGGATTTGGACTTAGAATTCATAGCTGATGCATTGGATTTCCGGTGTATGCTGCAGACTTCGCAATTGCGAGGTCTGGCTCGCAATTGCGAGGTCTGGCTCGCAAAGGCGAGCCTTGCATTTGCGAAGAAGACTTCGCATTTTCGAGAAGGGGCATGGGGAGTGGACTTTCGCATTTTGCGAGATCTGGGGTCGCATTTGCGATCCCCTTAGTTTCGCATTTCGAACATATGGTTCGCATTTGTGATGGCAGCAGGAATGTGAAGGCTTCACATTTGCGATAGTTTATTCGCATTTGTGGTCGTAATTGCGACATCTGTGCCTGATCAAAATCTGAGTTAGACGGGATTTTCTCTCATTCTTCAAATTTACAAACTTAGAAACTCTAGAGGCGATTTTCCCCAGAGTTCTTCTTCCCCAATTCATTGATAAATGATTTTAACCTATTTTCTTTCAATTTTTTCATTTCATTTCATAAGATTTCAACCTAAAATCTACGATTTTCATGGTGGAAATTGAGGGTTTGGGAGGAATTAGGATTTTTTGTAAAATTGGAATTTAGACCTCAAATTGAGGTCGGATTTCGAAACAAATTACATAACCGGGCACGTGGGGTGAATGGATAATCAGGTTTTGGTCTCAATTTCGGGTTTGGACCAAGTCGGTCCGGGAGTTGACTTTTATTGACTTTCTCAATAATGACCTAAATTGAATCCTTTTCATTCATGGGTAGTTCCTAAGGCTTATTTTCAATTGTTTGGTTGATAATTTTCTAGATTTGGTAGGTTCGGAGGCTTGTTTGAAAGGCAATGTCACACCCCAAAAACCGAGGAGCGTGACCAGCGCTCAACCGAGTGAACCCGGTCGAGCAAGCCTGTTTGATTTTCTTCTACCCAACTCATCCATGAATGGAGATAATACATATTTTCATTAATTAGACAAAAACGTGATCATGTCTGCAATACCAATTCATTACCAATAGTTTCCATCATTTTTAAAGTCTCAATTCCACACATTTTTTAAAATCTAAAGTAGAAATCATAATTCAAATACAATATAATGAGCTTGACTTCCCAGCATCAATATACAACCCATACTATATCTACGGAGCCTCTATAGATAAAGAAGAATACAATGATAATGCCGGCAACAAGGCCCCGGCTATACATCAACCATAATACATAAAGAACAAAAGATACATGACCCCGGGATTAAGTGGGGCTCACCAAGTCAGCTGGGAAGAAGGTGTATTGCTATCACTGATCAATTTCTCCTGCTGTGGAACCACTTACATCCATTTAAAGATGTAGCGCCCCCGGAAAAATGGACGTTAGTACTGTCGAATAGCACTAGTATGTATAACTAAACACCCTCTCAATAGAATGACAAATAATACAAACAAGATTATCATAATGTTAATGGAAGATTTAATCAACATCAAACCTCAATTTAGGATCAAGACAGTGTTTCAATCAATTTCCATATCTCACATTGGGAGATTTTTATTATCGATATACCATTTTTCACAATACCTTATTCATAATACCAAAACCATCGTACTCTCAGTACGGAGTCCGATCACGACCCGATCGGCTAGGCTATCTCATTAGAGACATCAACCACAATTACTCTCAATATCAATACCACCGTCTTTAACACGGAGTCCGATCACGACCCGATCAGCTAGGATATCCATTAGGGACATCGAACACAATCACAATTACAATTAAAATTTCCAGCACAATCACCACCATGTGTGCGGTATGGTGTACGATCACGACCCGACCGGCTAGGCTGTCTTATTCGAGACATCAACCTTTTTATATCAATCATCGTATTTCATATTACTTTCATATCTTTTCATTTCATTGGCACTAATAGACATAATTATAAGATCAATTTTAGCACGTTGGCCATATTTAGTATCTCATGCTCACCTTTCTTTCTTTCCAACATCAACATCATCAACAACAACAACAATTCAAATCAAGGCATGTAGTACACATGAGAGCAATTAAGAGTCTAAGGCACATAGAGATTCTTCATTAAATTTGGCATAATAACCTTCGTTTGAATTTAACTTGAAGTCGAACATTTCTAATGCACAGCCCATATTCTTAACACATCCTCAATTGATAACATAGCATAAATAAAGCATTTTGTTGAACGTATATCTTCCAACTCAATCTTACTCGAAATAGTCAATTTTATAATGAACCACTCGGGACTTACATAATTTAAATAAATATCGTGGGATCCAATTCTAAGAGAAGAGTTTAGCCAACATACCTCAATTGAGCTTTCTTAAACTCTAAAATATTCCGCAATTCTTAGCAACTTCAATCTATTGTAGAAATACAACAAATTAAATCAAAATTAGGAAGATGATTATGGTTCTAGCTCATTTGAGCATTTTATCAAACACTAGGTATGCATTAAGGTTTCAAGGTCCTTTTATGGAGGATTCCATCATCCCACAACCCAATATTTACCATTCTTAGCTCAACAATCTTCCTACACCCTTTGATAATACATGCATGTAAAATAAACAACTCTCATGCCCAAAAATTATCTTGTTAATTACCCATTTCTAGACAAAATTCGAAATTGATGGTTAGGGTGTAGAATCTTACCTCTAGAATGAAGACCTAATGAGTTTCCCTTCTTAATCTTTCAAAACTTGAGCAAGCATTGAAGAATCAATTATTGAGGAACACCTTCTCACTCTAGGGCACTCTCTCTCACTCTAAAATATCAGATTATAACTCAAAAATGACCCCAAACATGGATTTAATGAAGTAGGGTCGGGTTTTAAAAACCCAAAAATGAAGCTCCGGAACAGGTTCTGCAGTCGCATATGCGAATGTATAATGGTTATGCGGACCGCATATCGGTCGCATAATTGGTGTCCAAAACGACCAAAAATCTGTCTGTGTCTGCGGTCACTATGCGGTCTGCATAACTGTTCTACGGTCGCATAGTGCACCTCATAACAATTATGCGGTCGCATAGTCGACCACATAATTGCTTCCAACTGGCCCAATTAACTGCCTCACTCTGCGGCCATTATGCGGTCCGTAGAATGAATCTGCAGTCGCATAATGGACCGTAGAAACGCATATCATTGCCAAATATTTTCCTTTACTTTCTGGTGCGTTGTTCAACCCAAAAGTTTGAGCAGCGGAAAGCAAGCTCGCCATGAAGAATTTATAAAATCCTCAAACACGTAAGCCCAATTCGGCATCACGAAACATTATTTTCTTTTGCAAAGTTTACCGGTCTTTACACTTAAGTACTTTGAAAATTTTCGGGGTGTTACAGGCAAAGCCGTGGTTGAGCTTTGAGTTGATCTTTGGGAGCGAGGTAAGTGTCGTGGTTAACCTTGACTTGAGGGATTGGGACTTATTTTCTATGTGCTACTTGTTTAAATGTTGGGTTCAACGTATATGTGAGGTGACGAGTACTTATGCGTTGTTGTTATGTCAAAGCATACGGGTGGGACTTGTTTCTTGTCATTTCTTTCTTTCTTTGATCATGATATCCATGCTTAGACTAGTTAATTACTAAATTAATCATTCTTTCTGCATTTATGGGCTATCAGTGATAATTGAATATTGTTTCTGAAGAAGAGATTGGTGTTGTGAAACCATTATTGACATAAGAATTGATCTTGCTTATTCTATCTCCCTGTTGTTATATGTTCAGTATTACGTACTAAGGGAGAGTGTTAATGCACGAAGGGTGATGTCGTGTCGTATTTGAATGTTAATGTAAGAAGGGTGATGTCGTGCCATATATGAGAGTTAATGCACGAAATGTGATGCCGTGCTGTATCTATTGTTTCATGATGAAATTAAGAGTAAAAGCACGAAGAGTGATGTCGTGCCGTATTTATCATTGTATGGTGAGATTGAGAGTAAAAGCACGAAGGGTAATGTCGTGCCATTATTACTATTTCATGGTGAGGCTGAGAGTAAAAGCACGAAGGGTGATGTCGTGTAGTTTTATTCATTATGTTTGTTCATTTTGTTGGTTGAAGGTTTATTGACTGTTTCTTATTATCATTCTCTGTTGTAGTTATCGTATCTTGTACCCCTTTCGCATGTCCCCTCCCAATAGTACTTGTTAATTCTTTATTTGTTGTTATGTTGTACATATATTTCCGTGTGTGCAGGGTTAATTACATGGGTGTCCTGTCATA
Source organism: Nicotiana otophora (assembly GCA_000715115.1). Taxonomy (NCBI): domain Eukaryota; kingdom Viridiplantae; phylum Streptophyta; class Magnoliopsida; order Solanales; family Solanaceae; genus Nicotiana; species Nicotiana otophora. The sequence goes on along the minus strand of AWOL01S0041845.1, from coordinate 169,797 downwards.
GCCTCGTCACTACCTCGTCGAGGTTAGGCTTGACACTTACGGAGTACATTGGGTCGGTTGTACTCATACTACACTTTGCACTTCTTGTGCAAATTTTGGTACTGGTCCCAACTGTCCGTGAGGCGTACCAGCTCGGATTGGCATTCGGAGACTCGAGGTAGATCTGCTCGTATCCGCAGACCTTGAAGTCCCCTTCTATTTCCCCTATTTTCTGTTCTTTTCATTCGAGACAGTTGTACTTATTTCAAACCCTATTTTGTAGAGATTCTAGAAGCTCGTGAACTTGTGACTCCAGATCCGAGTTGTACTTAGATATTATTGGTTTTATGTTATTTGTATTCCGTTTTAGTTTCTTTTTAGCTTAATTGGTTTTACTTAATTGAATTGATTAAAAAATGGCTTAAATATCCTCTAACGTTGGCTTGCCTAGCAAGTGAAATGTTAGGCGTCATCATGGCCTCTAAGGTGAAAATTTTGGGTCGTGACAAGTTGGTATCAGAGCACTAAGTTTTTTAGGTTTCACAAGTCACGAGCATGCTTAGTAGAGTCTGGAGGATCGGTACGAAGACGTCTGTACTTATCTTCTAGAGGCTATGAAGTTTAGGAACAATTTTACTTCTATTTTTCTCTATCGTGCGATTTTATTCTATCATTGCTGATTGAACTCTTCTATTCTTGTCCTCCCGCAGATGGTGAGAACACGTGCTATATCTTCAGCAGGTCAACAGCCGGATCCACCATGTGGCAGCTCCTATGAGAGGCCGAGGCAGAGGAAAAGCTCAGCCCAAAGCTCGAGCAGCAGCACCAACAGTGGAGCCTCCGGTGGATTTTGATGAGGAGGTTCCAGCTCAGACTGTACCTGTTAGACCAATTCAGGTCCCGGAGGGGTTCATCGCCACCCTAGTGCTTCAGGACGCTCTAGTCCATTTGGTGGGCCTTATGGAGAGTGTAGCCTAGGCCGGTGCATTTCCTGTGGCACCAGCCGTCTCTGAGGCTGAGGGAGGAGCACAGACTCCTACTACTCACATTCCAGAGCAGATGGCTCCCCAGTATTAGTCTCCAGCAGCCCCGCCAGTCTGGGTAGTTCAGCCAGTTGTTGTGGTACAGGCCGGTGATAGGCCCGCCATGTCTTTTGAGGGCTTATTGAGATTGGACACGTTCACAAAGCTCTTCCCAGTTCATTTTAGTGGTGCACCTTCTGAGGACCCACAAGATTATCTTGACCGCTGCCATGAGGTGCTGCGGAACATGGGTATAGCTGAGACCAATGGGGTCGATTTTGTTGTATTTCAGATGACGGGTTCCGCCAAGAGGTGGTGGACAGATTACATGTTGACCATACCAGCTGGGTCGCCTACACTTACTTGGGAGCAGTTCTCATAGTTATTTCTAGAGAAGTTTCTCCCTATCACTTTGAAAGAGGATTACCGCAGGCGGTTCGAGTGTCTCCAGCAGGGCAGTATGACTGTTACTCAGCATGAGACTCGTTTTGTGGATCTAGCCTGTCATGCTCTTCTTTTGCTTCCTACTGAGAAAGAGAGGGTGATGAGGTTTATTGATGGATTCGCTCGGCCTATCAGGATACAAATGGCCTATCAGGATACAGATGCTCTTTTCAGTTTACAAAATTACTTTTAAATTTTTTTGTATCTCATTTTCTTTTCAATTTCTGTAGTTAATTCTGAACCTAAGAATATGAAGGATGAGATATTTCTTAGACTTAGGGTTCTGATTCATCCATTGTGGTACACGAAAAAACTAACTCTGGAAAGGGTATTTCCAGAAATAACATGGAGGAATTTTTACTATTTTTACACTGGGATTTGGAAAGGGGCTTGAAGTAGCGAAATATTTGTTTCTAAGCAAGATAATTGAGGTTACTGCCAAGATAATTGAGTTCCTTGATTGAAGACACTAATAATGAATTGAGAGCCTTTTAAGGTGGAATGTATATAATTTATAAATAATTCTTGTTTAGAACGGGTAATATATAAAATTATTGATAAAAAAAATTCAAATATTGTAAGGGAACTAAAATAATCCCTATAAAAAAGTGCCTCGGTAGAAAGTGGACCATCAATCGAGGAAAAGTTGCCCAAATTTCTACAAATAGCTTCTCGGAAAAGTCCGTCATTGACTTTACTCTAATATTTATCCCCTTGTGGTCTGCGCTCTGCTGCTGTTAGCCTGTTACCAAAAGGTCACTACCTATACACACACAAGAGTTATAGTACAACTTTGTGTATCTCTATGTTGGTGTACCTAACCTCTAAATCTACCAAACCCAGAATCCCATTATAAGGGGAACCATAGAAAAAGACAAAGCAAGAATAAGTTAAACATGGCTGGTTCATTGGAAGATGTTCCTTCAGAAAGCCTTCTGTCTGAAGTTCTCCGCCGTTTGAGATGTTCTTCTAAGCCTGACAAACGCCTCATTCTCATTGGTATTTTTTTAAATTTCATGGGTTCAAAACTTAATAAGAGAATTTAGTGTCTCTTTTTTCACACGCATGTACATCCCTGTAGTCCTTTCATATATATTCGTAATTCGTAATTTTGTCTCTGTTAGCCTTGTCTTGTTCTTCCTGTCGTTAACGGCTTTTACGGACAAGTCTTGATTTTTATGGGTTCTGCTCTTTTTGTCTCCTGTTATTTCTTCTCAATGTTTAATGCAGAGTATGTGATGTAGTATTATATATGTAGTCTCTCTTGTTTGGTTCTTGCTGTGTTTTTATTTTATAGGATCTGGGGTAAAGAATTTACATTAGCAATTCTGAATCCCTAGTTACTCCCTGTTCATGACAATATTTGGCTGGATACGAATTTGAGTTATACATCATGTTAGTATTTGCTGGTACAGGTAGTTGAAAAAAATATATATTTAAGTAATAACGTTAAAAGTTAATTTGATAGAGAAAATATCACATTAAAGTTTAGATTTTAAATAGTTTAATGAATTCGAGGACGCAAGCTAAATTGGGAATGAGGGATACTTGCTTGATGGAAGTTTTAAACTGTATTTACTGTGTGCGCTAGAGTATTCGAGTTGAATGGTTTTGGTATCATGCGAATTCTCAAGCAAGCTTGTAGGAGAATGGACAATGAATAGAGCTGCAATTATTTAACTTGACTAAAAGCCTGTAGAGGTAAGAGGATATAAAAAGCTGTCATTTTTTCCTTTCTTGCTTTCATACTGCCGGTCTCAGCTAGCTTGTTTTCTGCAACGAACACCATAGTTACCTAGCATAGGATAGATCGGATAGATATTCACAGCTTGCATTCATATCCAACGCCAGGAAAGTTCTGTAGTTAAAAAGTTAACTTCAATCTTCTAGAGCAATTGCTTCTTCTTTTTTTCTTTTGGCTTTTATTGACACAAATGTGAATTTATATTAGATGCTGCTAACGTAATGAAATGCAAGTTTAAAAAAAGTGTTGTCTTTTCCACTTGTATGGAATTCAACAATCTTGTGCAGTATGTTTGATAATGTGTATCTCACGTAGTATCGCATTCACCTGGCTTCCTTTTCACTGCTACGTAATCGTTGATAATATGTACTCCTTTAGCGAAACAGTATGCGAATATTGAATGATGTTATAGATTATAGTGGTTAGTGACGTTCAAATTTAGTGTTAACAATGAGAGACTAATGGCAGGTCCACCAGGATCCGGAAAGGGTACACAATCTCCTATCATTAAGGATGAATTTTGTTTGTGCCATTTGGCCACGGGTGATATGCTCAGAGCTGCTGTTGTTGCTAAAACTCCACTAGGAATTAAGGCCAAAGAAGCTATGGACAACGTAAGTAACAGTTGGTTTTTTGAGATGGGAAACAACTTCCTAATGTTAATTTGAGTGCTTGCCTTTTTGTTTGTTAATAATGTTATTTTTATGATTTTTACAGGGTCAACTTGTGTCGGATGACTTAGTTGTTAATAATTTATTTTTATGTATCGACCGCAACCTATTTTACGATGAAATGGACAGCACCTCCCCTATATATATGACTTCCCACAAGTCAATACAATCACCAAACAGCCCAAACAACATCATTAATAATCATATTGAGCCTCCCAAAACAGTCCATCAACCAACAACATTACTACCAAGCCTTTCGATATATATTTTTCACAAGTTCTAGCTTCAACGACTTAGCCACCACTTGGATAATCTTAAATATATATAGAGTAAGAGGTTCATTAACTTTAAACAGAAATAACAACTCCAATTTGACCTTAATTTTCCACGAAATATCCCTTCAATTCTGCCACAAGAACAAGGAAGCGAAACTAGCAATTAATTCGGGT
>AWOL01S0041845.1:27346-164257 GCA_000715115.1 Nicotiana otophora | reverse complement strand
TTATATATGTCCATATGTCTTAAACCGCCTTTGTGGGCCCCATAGAGAGCAGCTTGGCGCACTCTCACGAAAACGCGAATATCTCTCTATTCCGAGATCGTATCGACAAACAGTTTAATGCGTTGGAAACTAGACTCATAGATCTTCAATTGGATAGGTAGATCACCCCATAATTCCAAGCACATTGGGTGAAGAAACCTTCATGTCAAAAAGGCTTCATTCTTGATGGTTTCCCAAGGACAGTGGTTCAAGCAGAAAAGGTTGGCGAAACTATGTAAATTTTGCATGTTGACTTCATCTTATTTGTGTTCTTATTTTTAATTTTGATGGGATACAGCTAGATGAGATGCTTCAGAAGCAGGGGACCAAGATTGATAAGGTGCTCAATTTTGCAATTGATGATGCAATCTTGGAAGAGCGGATCACGGGCCGATGGATCCACCCTTCAAGTGGTACATCTTACCACACCAAATTCCAACCTCCAAAAGTTCCTGGTGTCGATGATGTAAGTTTGCTAAGTTGCAAATTGTTCTACGGTATTTTCTATGTGAATTGAAAAATATGGTTGCTATGTGTTTAGTGGCTGCATTTGCTCAGGGGCGGATTTAGACCATTTTTACCGTGCACTCGATGATGTGAATCCATGGTCTTTCTGTCAAACTAAGTATTTTATGTATATATTTTGTAAAATTGATCTAATATTATCTGTTGAGCCCCATGCTCAAAAAAGGTTGAATGCTGAGTTATTTATCCATAGGAACATGGACCGATTCCCACTTAGTACTTCTTTTTTCTCGTTTTCTTAGTGGTGCACCATGTTCTAGAAATCCTAGATCCGCCTTTGCATTTGCTTTCTCGCTTTGTATACCTTTACTGAAAACGAATTATACTAGTTGGTAGTTGTTACCTGGCCCCTCTATCTTTGCTAAACTATGAAACAAATAATGGGAGGTCAGCTTTCTAAACCAGCAACAGTGACTCTTAATACCATACTACCATAGCTGTATTGTTTCCTTATCCAAAGATAATATTTAGGGAGCTCAGCTACGTTCTTATGGCTTTTTCTGAGTTCATTTACTTGTTAAAAAATTTCTTGCTTAAGAAACCTTAAACTTGCTCAGTAATTAGCTGAAGGGAGTGTAGTCTCTGACCCTTAAATGTTTCTAACGAAGTACCTGGCAAGATGATTTAGTTTTGGCTTTTATAAAAATGTGCTTGGTCTTATGTCTTCATGTCTAACATTAACCATTTCCCTGTTAAATGCTGGAGAGAGAACTCAACCCTTCAGTTATGTTGCATGGGTTCAGATAAGCTATATAGACAAATTATATACAGCTGATTTCCTTTCTCAATGTATATGGATATTCTAACAATGGGATTGGGAATTAAGAAATCAAATACACACAAAGCAACCTAGTCACTATAGTAGTCAATTGGATAAGAATCATTAAAATTAATTTTAAATAGTAAATTTGAACCGGCATCCCTTTTTCTTCAGTATTTCCTCAGAAGAACTGTATGTATTCAAGTTCATGCTGTAGTTAAAGATGATCAATGATATTAGTTCTTCCAAAATATCATTGAGCGATTTAATGATGTATCTTCTGCGTACAGATCACTGGAGAGCCTTTAATTCAACGGAAAGATGATACTGCTGAGGTTCTCAAATTAAGGCTAGATGCATTTCACCGTCAAACTGAACCGGTGCGTTCTTACAGTTCATAATAAATTATCCCAGGTTGAATGGTGCCGTACAATGTCATTTTTATCTTCTTCTTTTTTTATAACGGAGAAATCTGCTATTTCCAACCTTACAAGTGTCATTCTAGCTCTATGAGACAATTAGAATCTTCAAACGAGGGGCTGATTAATAGCGTCCAGTGCCAATATTCTCTCTCCGCTTTTCATGCATAATTTGTATTCTAAAAGTCAAGATTTCTTACAGCGATTTGAATTGTTGTTTTTGATGTATTTATTAATTTCAAAAGAAGGATTCACTTTAGGAGTTGCTATATTGTTGACACACTACTATCCCGTGATGGGCCTTCCATTTGACAAAATTTAGTTTATATCATGTGAGTCAGTTATCACATAATTAGATAGTAAACTAATAAGATCAAATAGTACAATTGATCTTAGCCAAAAGGCTGAAAAAGATATATGTTTGACACACTATTCCAAAACTGTACCTCTTATCATTTGAACTTGCTAGAGCTGCAGCAGTCTTTTTCTGGTGTGAAGTAGTAGGGATGATTTTTAAAAGAGGTATACTATCAGTCATTTGAATTTTGATTCAGGAGCGACGTGATTTCAGAAAATATACTTTTCCTTCGTTTGGGGTTGAAGAAAATTTTTCCCGAAAGGGAGTTTAGGGGAGGGAGGTAACTACCGATAAAAAGCTATAGCAGCACTATAACCTTAACTACTGTTCTATCTATTGTTTAATCTCCTATTGAGTTCAGGAAAGAATTGTTACGTATTTTAGGAATTCTTTTTAGTACTACAACCTGTATGTTTAAACTTTACAGTTTGGATAATTAGGAAACTGCCTTTCTATAACTTCAAGTCACCAGAGCAGTTATTTTCTATGTTGCTCGGACTCTCCGAAAATATCGATGGTTGCGTGTCGGATCCTCCAAAAACAATATATTTTTGGAGGATACGACACGGGTGTGACAGCTGTTTTGGAGAGTCCGCGCAACATAGGTTTATTTTAGTACTTTTCTCTTATGTTGCGCGGACTCTCCAAAATAGCTGCCGCATTCGTGTCGGATCATCCAAAAATACACTATTTTTGAAGGATCCGACACGCACCCATCGATATTTTCGGAGAGTGCGAGCAACATAGCTTTTCTCTAGACAAACAAATATATTATCTAGGTACTTTTCTCTAGACAAACAATTAATTCGGATTTCCTCGACTATATGATGGCTATCCTGACAAAGATGTCTGTTTGGATTTAAGTATCTCCGAGTCCCCTTAATGTCTCCAGAAGCAAAGATATTAATAGGTACTACTTGACAGTGAAATAGTGGACTAAGGGGTCGTTTGGTTTGAAGACAAGTTATGCCAGGATTAGTTATCCTAGTATTATTTCTTATTGACTGTTTGGTATGTTGTATTAATCTTGGGATTGTCAATTTTACGGCTTTATCCAAGGATAACTTATTCTGGGATTACTATTCCACCCTCTAACAGGTATAAGTTATCCCGGTACTATTTTTAATCTTGGGATAACTTATCCTAGGATTAGTAACCAAAGAAGGGATAATGCGGTGCTAAATTTTTACCTCAGAATTATTTTTGTTCATCCATCATGCCAAATGACCCCTAACAGTATAGCGTTTACCAAGTAGCAATAGATGCACAACAATATCTTAGAAGAGCGTCTTCTATGGGAAGGGCAACCAGTGTTTGACAGAAGTCTGTATAGTGTTAGTACATGCTCTTGCTAACTTCAGATTTTTTTCAATGAGCATTTACCTATCACCATTTTGTGAGTCAATGAAGAAAAGTTGTTAAATATATCTGCTTTATGCATACGAAAGAAGATGAAAAGTTTATGTTTTCCTTTTTTTTAAAATTGTTTGATATGCAGGTAATCAATTATTATTCCAAGAAGGGTATTGTTGCGAGTCTTCATGCTGAAAAACCACCAAAAGAAGTTGCTTCTGAGGTTAAAAATGTCCTATCGTCTTGAAAAGAAGAGTTTCACAACAAAATTGGGACATTTACACATTACACATGTTTTATTTTTAATCTGACGTGTTATCGACATAATGACGACACTTCTGATTTTGTTTTCTTATCCGGCTTCTTGCTCAAGTTCCCTGAGGAATTATTGTTTTGTATTCAGGATACAGATTTTGCTAATATAATTTGGAATAATTCATTGATTGATTATACTCCCTTTGTGATATGTAACTAATAATTATATCCGAGAATTGTTGCGAGTGACGGAGCCAGAAATTTTATTGAGGGGTGTCAAAGTATATAAAATTAAACATACCAGAAAATTAAGGGGAATCAATATATAGTATATCTACATATAAAAAACAATTATTTGCTTACACAGTGTATTTTTTTCGCGAAAGGGTTTCATGGCTCTCTGATTGTTGCATAAGTTTAGTAGTAACATGTAATTTTTTTTAAGATCATATAAGTTTAACTTAAACAATGATTCTAAAGTAAAAGGACAACATGGATCATATGAGATCCGATTTTCCTTCTTCAGTGAAACTTAAAATCATTTGTTTTCATCGTGCTTTCTTGAAGCTATTTTGAGGAAATCCTTTTGTTAATATTTTGCCATTTTAGGACATATTTTAGAGTTGTTAAACCAACAACCCAGTGCCCCAATTTAAATTACCATGCCAACATCAGTAACTTTTCTTTTTTGGGTCAAACCTACTATAATCGATAATCGATGACAATGCACAAATAACCTCCTCTGTTTAGAGTACTGATGACCTCCTAACTTTTAATTTCTTTCTTGATATATTTGAGACATTCATATCTTTTTCTTAGTAAATCTTTTTATATACCCTTGATACTGAAATTATCAAGTCTATATTGAAGTTTCATTAAAATCAATGATAAATACGAAATGACTGATTATTATTTATTAATTTAAACGATGTGGATGGCATAAACCATGTCAAATTGTAATTTGAATTATTTGAATTATGTGCAAATAACCTTAAAATATGAACTTTTCCGATAAAAAATAGATATAATTAGTAGATATTAATTAAGAAGCATGTCATGAAACTATTCTCAAATCTCATAGTGCGTAACCTATTTTTTTGTTTTTTATATTTGTAACAATCCAACCCGTTATTTAGTACATGCATTTTGTTTCGCTGTCAATATTGAAGAATACTAGACATATCATGTTGTGTTATATCTTGTTTGAGCACATTATATCATATTATTTTAACAAAATTCTTACTACCATTTTAAATTTCAGCTCATTCAAATAAGCCTTATTTTTCTACATATTTACATAATTTTTTTCCTTTGTTCTTTGCTTATAGTTATTGTATTATTCATTATTTAATATTGTTATACCGTCATGCATGCCATCTTTTATTAGCTTACCAATCACTTAGGGCTCGTTTGGTACAAGGAAAATGAATAATTAATCCCAAGACTAAATTTAAGAAGAGTTTTTCCCATGTTTGGTTGGAAAAGAATTATAGTATAATTAATCCCGGGATTAATTATCCTGGAATTGTAGTATTTTTTTATCTCCATGGAAAGGTGAAATAACTAATTTCGGAATAACTAATCCCGAAATAATTAATCCCGGGATAACATCTTTCCAACTAAACGACCCCTTAGGGGTCATTTAGTATGGTGTATAAGAATAGTACTGAATATGGTGCATTAGTAATGCTGAAATTAGTTATGTTGGGATTAGTCTGGGATTGTTTCTTAGTGACTATTTGATTTGATGTATTAAAATAACACGCATTGCATAGTTTTGTTTTACAAATTATTTGTTTCCAAAAATATCCTCCAAAAACGTTAGACAGGATATGGAAAAAGTGTTGAAAGGGTAGTTCTGTCTTTATACATGCTTATCCATGTATTAAAAACTATGATATTGCTAATGTCATGGTTTGCTATGTTTAAGAATAGTACTGAATGGGATGTGTAACTAATACCGGTATTAGTTATAAACAGGTTGAAAAATACTACCGAACAAGGGATTAATAATACCAAAGTTAATACATGTTTTATTTTCCTTAAAACATCCTACCAAACGACCTCTTAATGTCTTGCTTATTAACCTTTTAATAATCATCGATAAATACAAAAAATAATTACTCTTGAGATTTAATGTATTTTTATTCTTCTATTCTATACTCGAAACTCTTTTAATCATTTAAATCTATCAATAATATTTTTAAGTATTATTTAATTATTTAATTTATGTATTTTTATTTTAATTCAAAGTATAAGTATCCTTACATTATCACTATTTTCCTCTTTATACATTCTCTTACCTACTATGAAATTTTAATTAGTTATTTATATTAATGTTTTGCTTATTATAAAACTGAAACTCGCAAGTCAAAGATAATATAGTAAATTATCGTCTCCACATGGATTGGTTTAAACAATGATCAAGTAAATTTATAGCTTATTGCTAAAGGATGACTCATACTTTTGAATTGAGTTGATTAATGACTACAATTATCAAACAAAAATTATGACTAAACAAATTTGATCACACATAACTAGATAAATAAGCTAAAAGGGGTTGTTATCAATATGAAAATAAGGGTCGTGACAAGATAGGTGCAAGATAGTTTCGGAATCTAACTCTGTTTAAATTCATGTATAATATTCTAATGATTCTCACAAATTCACTCGATGATTATTTTAATCATACGGTCAAGATTTCTCTCTCGATTATATCTGAACTCTACGAGATAAACTAATATGAAGCATTATGAAGATATGCAAGAACACGTTAATAGACTAGTCTTTAGGAAAACATCTCTCGAATATTCTCCTAACTTGATTTAATCAATAATTCAACAAGCTCGTTTGATTACTTAGAGGAATCACTTAATTAACCAAATAAAATAATGCAAAGATAATCACCACATCTCAAGGTAAGATGTGGCAGATGAGGTGCACGAAGTGGAATCCATGGTGGAAGTCTGAGGAAAAAATACCAATTGTTGTAGCTTGCATCAGATTTCCAGAATTACCACCTAATTTCTTTAGCAAGGAGTTTATTTTTTCATTAGCTCGTGCAGTAGGTAAACCTTTGCATATTTATTATAACGATCCGACCGGACGTTTTGAGCTCTAGCACCTCGTTTGGTAGTTTGATGCCTTGAGTAGCTTCACTTTATATTTTATGACTTATATGTGTGGTCGGAGTTTAATTTCGGGAAGTTCAGAATTGATTCAGATGGATAATTCTAATTTTGGAAGCTTTAACTTGGAAGAATTGACTAAGGTTTGACTTTTAAGTAAACGGCCTCGAAATCGGGATTTGAAGGTTCCAATAGGTTTGTATGATAATTTCAGACTTGGACGTATGTTCAGGTTGAGTATCGGGTGGTCCGGGAGCATTTCGACGCTTATTATAGAAAGTTGGCATTTTTGAATTAGAATTTCATAAGTTTGGTTAGAAGTGAATTTTGATGCCATCGATGTCCGTTTAGGGTTCCGAGCCTTAGAATAGGTTCGTATCATGATTTGTGACTTGCACGCAAAGTTTTGCGTCATTCTGAAATGTTTTGATATGGTTCAGACGCGTTCGTCGAAGTTTGGAAGTTTGAAAGTTTAAAGAAGAATTTCGATCGTCGATTCGTAGTTTTGATGTTGTTTGGTGTGATTTGAGGCCTTGACTGTCATGCCCCAACCTCGGGGAGCGCGACCGGTGCTCAACCGAGTGAACCTGGTCGAGCAAGCCTATTAAACCATTCCTACCCGACTCATTCATAATCCAAAAAGGGAACGCATCACTATTTGTAAAACAGGGGAGAGAACAGTAATATAACAATATAAGCGTTACTAGTTCATTTTTTTTCCTTATAAAGGTACATTATGCCATAGTTGAGTTTCTAAAATACAACTCGATCAAACGACCACCCCAACATACATACATTACCCACATAAACTCTATGGAGCCTCTAAGGATACAAAAGAGCAAACTGACAATGCCGGCAACAAGGCCCCGACTATATCTCAATATATGAAAACTTTTACAAAAGAAGGACTACATAACCCCTCGGAGAAATGGGGCTCACCAAGACTGCTGTGAGGAGAGAAAGATAACACCACTATCTGCAATAGAACCACCTACATCCATTCAAAGATGTAGCGCCCCCGACAAAAGGGACGTTAGTACTGTCGAGTAGTACTAGTATGTAAGGCAAACACCAATCTTAGTAGAGTGAACAGTGAAATAAAGAGAAGGCAGTCATACAAATCAATAAGTACTTCATGGAAATACAAGAAACACCAAGTAAGGATCATATAATTTCCAATTCAATCTTTCCCTCTTTTTAGGTTAATAATCTTTAGTGCCAAAGCCATAACTCATAATGCCACCGTATTTTTACACGGAGTGCGGTCTTGGCCCGACCGGCTAAGCCATCCTAAGTGAGACATATCCATATCCACAATATAATTCAATAATTCCAATACAAATGCCACCATGTGTACAACATGGCGTCCGATCTCGGCCCGATCGGCTAAGCCATCTCACTTGAGACATAACCTCTTTCAACTGTCCACTCAATTCACATTTCTTTCCCATCTTTATTACATGGCACAAACAACCTCATTTATTAAGCAGTTCTTGGCACTTGGGCACATTTTACAATTCAAGTCTTTCCCTTTTTATTTGTTCAAGTAATGTCATCATTCATGTCGATAAGTACCATCACATAAGGCATTTCACATATAAGAGAAGGAGCTTGAAAAATCATAATTACGTTCTCAAATAGCATGATGACATGGTAACCATCTAAAACAGTGAGGGAACATGAATCTTTCAATCAAACACACTAAGGCAAACAACTAGTATAATCAAGTTGGAACTTACACCAATTATTCGGATACCAGAAGTTCGATTCTAAGAAGAAGAGAGTTAGCCATACATACCTCAATTGCGCTTCTTTAGATTCTACAATTATCCGGAACCCTTAGCAACCTCAATCTATTTTAGCAATATACAAATTAAACCCAAAATTAGAAAAACATTCATGGTTCTAGTTCCCTTTTCCACACTCTTTTTACCACACATGCATGCAAGATAAACAACCCTCATACCCATGGACTATCTTATTAATTACTCATTTTTAGTATAAGTTTCAAAAAATTTAGGGCTAGGGTATAGATTCTTACCTCTAGGATGGAGGCCTAGATTGCTTTCCTTGATAATCTTCAAAGTTTCAAGCAAGAATTGAAGAATAATTGATGAGGATTACTTTCTCACTCAAAGGCTCCCTCTTTCACTCTATAGTATCAGGAAATGAGCTCAAAATAGACTAAATGGGGTGTTTTAACGGAATGGGGGTCGGGTTTTAAATTAAAAAAATGGGTGCCCCGACACAGGTCTGTGGTCGCATATGCGACCGCATAATGGATATGCTGTCCGCAAAGTGACCGCAGAAATCCTTAGGGGCCTAAACTTTCGGCTCAGGTATGCGACCAATATGCGGTCTGCATACATGTTATGCGGTCGCATAATGCACCACGGAACTCCCTCCGCAGAAACTCATGAGGGATTATGCGATCGATATGCGGTCGCATAATCAACCGAAAAACTAACTTCAAATTGGCCAAAATTTCTGCTTCACTTTGCGGCCATTATGCGGTCCGCAGATTGATTATGTGGCCGCATAATGGGCCGCAGAAATGCGTTCTTCTGCAAAACATTTTCCTCTCAGTCCGTAGGGTACTGTTCAATCCAAAAAGTTTGAACTGCGGCCCACAAGCTCGCCGCAAAGAATTTCTACTATAGAACGCAGGAATCTACCTTGGCACCATGAAACCCCGAGTATTTTGGTTTAATTTTTTTTTACGGGTCCTTACATCGACTAAGTTCGTAATGTGTTTTGGGATGCGTTGGTATATTTGGTCAAGGTCACGAGGGCCTCGGGTGGATTCTGGATGGTTAACGAATCAGATTTTGGACTTAAGGAAAAGCTAGCTTCATCGCAGAAGCGAGGTAGTGAATCACAAAAGCGGTTGGAAGCGACCTCGCAATTTCCGCACCTGCGTGATCGCAAATGCGACCATTGGAGCCCAGGAGCGGACAAAGGCATATGGGCATGGCTTCACAGAAGCGATCATTTTGTCGCACAAGCGAATTCGCAGATGCGAAATGCCTTATGCATGTGCGATGGGCTGTTGGCCAGGGACTTCCGTAGGAGCGAGTTTTGTCTTGCAAAAACTAGACCGCAGGTGTGCAAACTATGTCCGCAAATGCGAAGTAGCACTGGGCAGAATTATTTTAAGACGGGTCCTTGCTCATTTTTCACTCCATTTATTCATGGGAGCCAACTTTGGGAGCAATTTCGGAGAACCATTTTCATCATCATCTGGGATGTAAGCGATTTCTTCACATCGTAAGTTAATTACACAGATTCTATAAGGAATTTAACATGAAAATGTATGGAAAATTGTGGGATTTTGAAGAAAACCTAGAATTTGATAAGTTTTGGATTTTGACCACGAAATTGGACATGGAATCGATAATACATCATATATTTGAGTTCGTAGTGTTATGGGTAAAGTTTATCTTCGAAACTTTCAAAATTCGGGCACGTGGGTCCGAGGGTTGATTTTATTAACTTTTCGAGCAAAATTGGGAATTGTTATGAATTGATTATTATGAGTATTAGAGTATATTTTCATTGGTTTGCACATTGTTTGAGTAGTTTTGGATCGACGGGCATCAGTTTGAGGTTTTGGAGAGGCTCTGGAGCCGGTTATGGAACTTCAGAGCGAGGTAAGTCTCCTGTCTAACTTTGTGAGGGAAAAACTACCCCCTAGGTGATGTAATTGATATGTGATACTAGTTGTGGGTGTTACGTACGTACGAGGTGAGGAGAGTCCGTACGTAGCTAAATCATATTTTTGTCCGGGTAGACTTGGGACCTTATTATGTAATATTGAATTATTTGAACTCATTCTGCTGGCTTAATTACTTTAACTTATAATTGAAATTAATTTAGAAATAAATACATGTATACTAGGCCGAGCCTTATCACCTTGAGTTGTTGGCCAGCTATTTGAGAAACGGTAAAGATTATATCCACTTTGTGCTCATGTACTGTATTGCAAGCATGTATCTCGTAATTCAATAACTTTCTTTCTTTCTTGTGGAGAGGGCCTAACGCCTCGACAGTATAATAGATGCATCTATGGTTTGTGCCGCTTGAGCCTCGACAGTGTACACATTATTCTGGATCGGGCCGAATGACCTCGGCATAATCGTGTGTTATATCGCTGGTAGTCCGAACATTCACGAGATTATCTTTTCATTAATGCCTAGTATTTTACATGGTACTTCTTATCTGTTTGTTACTGGTACTCTATACATTTGAGCTGATGAGGTAGAATACAAGACTGAGAAATTCATACTTTAAAAGAAACATTTGGAAGATTAGGTAACTTACAGATTTACCCCCTTATGGCTGTGTGCTTTACATCTGCTTATTGTTTTATTATATTGCTTTGTTGGACCTCTAGTAAGTGTCGATGTCGACCTCTCGTCACTACTTCTCCAGGGTTAGGATAAATACTTACTGGGTACGCGTTGAGTTACGTACTCATGCTACATTTCTGCACTAAATGTGCAGGATTTGGCATGTTCATTTGGTGATCATCTTGGCGCGTAGGCGTAACTGTTGAGGAGACCTTACGTGAGCTGCATTCCAGACTATGCATCACAGTCCACAGAGTCTCCATCGTGCTATTTATTTTATCCTGTCTCATTTACATTCTAGATAGATGTTGTATTATTATTGTACTCCTTAGTGCATACTCATGCACTTGTGACACCAGATTTTGGGATATACTAGTTGGTGCTTACGGTTCTGTTTATTATCATCGCCTTTCATTTCTCTTACAAACTATAAATTTTGTACATTCCCATGGATTTAAATGTGTAAATTTACTTTCTTATTAAAACTTATGATTTCAAAAGTAATAAAATAAGTAATTAAATAGATCAATCACCATTGGCTTGCATGACGGTGATGTTAGGCGCCATCATGACCTATAGTGGATTTTGGGTCGTGACAGCTTGGTATGACAACTTTAGGTTCACTTGGGTCTCACGAGTCACTTCGGTACAAAGATGTCTGTACTTATCTTCGAGAGACTATAGGGATGTTAAGAGCACTTCCCTTATTGATTCCTTATTATGCGGTTTGATTCCTTTGAGGCTTATGCCTTTATTTCCTTCATACTCAATCATATGCGACGTGGAGTGCTTGGTATCAATTGGGCATTCGGGAGTTGTAAATGGTATCGCAAATATGGTGCAAGATGTTTTCCCTACGTGTTTGAGTGGGTTATTATCGTCGTCTTGTGGAAAGGGGTTCTTTCATTTCATGCCTTGTATCAGTATTGCCTATGGTTTTGAGGCTACGCACATATTTCTATGATGTTCATACATTATTATCGTACAATGTTGGTGTAATGGTAGGGTGCTTGTCTATGTGTCAAGGCAGTGAATGACTCGAAAGGATGATTTCTCAGTGCATGGTTTAGGGGTTTGACATTTAAATCCAGCAGAGGAAAGATAATCGGTCTATGAATGTTCGGATTTTGGTTGATGGAGTAGCGAGACTTGATATTTTCGAGTGTGGTGGAATTCTCATTTGTGATGTGGTGTCATCGTCCTTGTTTGAATACATCAAGGTTCACCGGTGTTATGGTCTTCTTCGATTTTCCTTCAAGGCAGGGTGTTGGGAAGTGGCGCCTAAGAAGCGGTTGTCATAGATAGCGGAGTGTAGCAGTTTCAGAATCGAATTGGTGTTTCTAGTGTTGATGGCTAGAGAACGAAGATCTTCTAGGAGGTTTGGAGTTGATAGCGATTTATCAGTTTAGGTGATACATGTATGGATTGATTTGAGGCAACATTTGGGCAGCAAAGTATGAGGGAGGACATGGCGGGAGGTGTCTCATGGTGGTTGAATCACTATCAGGTCAAGTATGAAAAGCAGAGGTCGAATAGTTGCTTAAAGGAGACGGTTTAACTGAATTGAGAGTGGCAGAGTAACATATGGATTATGTGGTAGGATAGCCACATGCCTTGAGAAAGTTTGGAGTGATTTGGGAGTCACAATGGAAAGTGACTAGGTCTACGGACCCTATTTGAAATGTGGCTACTGCATTGAGAAAGATCGAATATGGCAGAAAGGAGTTGCTGGAAATGAAGAGGGATGTGAAAACTTGATTATCGTTGGGATGCAACATGACTTCGAATTTGGAATGTATTGTTGGACTTTCAGTGTCATGCCCCAACCTCGGGGAGCGCGACCGATGCTCAACCGAGTGAACCCGGTCGAGCAAGCCTATTAAACCATTCCTACCCGACTCATTCATAATCCAAAAAGAGAACGCATCACCATTTTGTAAAATATGGGAGAGATCAGTGATATAACAATATAAACGTTACTAGTTCATTTTGTTTTTCCTTATAAAGGTACATTATGCCATAGTTGAGTTTCCAAAATATAACTCGATCGAACGACCACCCTAACAGACATACATTACCCACATAAACGTCTACGGAGCCTCTAAGGATACAAAAGAGCAAACTGACAATGCCGGCAACAAGGCCCCGGCTATACCTCAAAATATGAAAACTTATACAAAAGGAGGGACTACATAACCCTTGGGAGAAATGGGGCTCACCAAGACTGCTGTGAGGAGAGAAAGAGAACACCACTATCTGCGATCGGCACTGCCTGCGATAGAACCACCTACATCCATTCAAAGATGTAGCGCCCCCGGCAAAAGGGACGTTAGTACTGTCGAATAGTACTAGTATGTAAGGCAAACACCAATCTTAGTAGAGTGAATAGTGAAACAAAGAGAAGGCAGTCATACAAATCAATAAGTACTTCATGCAAATAGAAGAAATACCAAGTAAGGATCACATAATTTCCAATTCAATCTTTCCATATTTTTAGGTTAATAATCTTTAGTGCCAAAGCCACAACTCATAATGCCACCGTGGTTTTACACGGAGTCCGATCTCGGCCCGACCGGCTAAGCCATCCCAAGTGAGACATATCCATATCCACAATGTAATTCAATAATTCAAATACAAATGCCACAATGTGTACATCATGGCGTCCGATCTCGGCCCGATCGGCTAAGCCATCTCACTTGAGACATAACCTCTTTCAACTGTCCACTCAATTCACATTTCTTTCCCATCTTCATTACATGGCACAAACAACCTCATTTATTAAGTAGTTCTTGGCACTTGGGCACATTTTACAATTCAAGTCTTTCCCTTTTTATTTGTTCAAGTAACGTCATCATTCATATCAATAAGTACCATCACATAAGGAATTTCACACATAAGAGAAGGAGCTTGAAAAATCATAATTACGTTCTCAAATAGCATGATGACATGGTAACCATCTAAAATAGTGAGGGAACATGAATCTTTCAATCAAACACACTAAGGCAAACAATTCTAGTATAATCAAGTTGGAACTTACACCAATTATTCGGACACCAGGAGTTCGATTCTAAGAAGAAGAGAGTTAGCCATACATACCTCAATTGCGCTTCTTTAGACTCTACAATTATCCGGAACCCTTAGCAACCTCAATCTATTTTAGCAATATACAAATTGAACCCAAAATTAGAAAAACATTCATGGTTCTAATTCCCTTTTCCACACTCCTTTTTTACCACACATGCATGCAAGATAAACAACCCTCATACCTATGGACCATCTTATTAATTACTCATTTTCAGTATGAGTTTCAAAAATTTAGGGCTAGGGTATAGATTCTTACCTCTAGGATGGAGGCCTAGATTGCTTTCCTTGATAATCTTCAAAGTTTCAAGCAAGAATTGAAGAATAATTGATGAGGATTACTTTCTCACTCAAAGGCTCCCTCTCTCACTCTATAGTATCAGGAAATGAGCTCAAAATAGACTAAAGGGGGTGTTTTAACAGAATGAGGGTCGGGTTTTAAATTAAGAAAATGGGTGCCCTGACACAGGTCTTCGGTTGCATATGCGACCGCATAATGGTTATGTAGTCCGCAAACTGACAGCAGAAATGGCCCTCAGGGGCCTAAACCTTTGGCTTAGGTATGCGACTAGTATGCGGTCCGCATACTCATTCTGCGGTCGCATAATACACCGCAGAACTCCCTCCGCAAAAACTCAAGAGGGATTATACGATTGATATGCGGTCCGCATATCGATTATGCGGTCCGCATATCGACCGCATAATCGACTGGAAAACTAACCTCAAATTGGCCAAACTTTCTGCTTCACTCTGCGGCCATTATGCGGTCCGCAGAGTGATTATGCGGCCTCATAATAGGCTGCAAAAATACGTTCTTCTGCGAAACATTTTCTCTTAGTCCGTAGGGTACTGTTCAACTTGGCACCACAAAACCCCGAGTACTTTGGTTAAAATATTACCGGTCCTTACATTCAGTTGATGTCAATGGGGAATGAACAGACTTGTCCAACTAGTGGATGAGCATGGGCTCAGGAGGGTTTACTGATTTCGTGGTAGTTGTGCTTAGTGCAGCGTCGTTGGGAGATGTCGGTATGGAATTCCTCAAGTGGGGTATCTCTTGTGGACAAGTCATTGGTTGTGTGATTTTGATGAAGTTTCTACGAAGGGTTCTACTTACTACGAAGCAGAAGGTCGAGTATGCGATTATGGCTGATAAATTCGGAATGTTCATGAGAGGTTTAACAAAAGATTTTGATAAATTTGGAAGGTTGACGGTGCGAGGTCATGGTAAATTGACAAGGGGGAATCTTGTGGGCTCTACATTTGTGTGATTGTAGCATAAAGCTAAGTGGGGGGGGCCCACCGTCTATGATTGGTATGTGTGATTATCTGCTTGTATGGTTTCCGATTATCGGTGCATTGGTGGATCAAATGTGACTAAGGAAAGAAACCATCAGGGGTAATTCGAGCAAAGAACTTGATAAATGTGTGCTATATTTCGCCTTATCGATTCATGTGTAGGTTCTGGGAAGGCTCAGAGTTTAGCTTCTTGTGGATGTGATATGCAAGGAAATGAATTCAGCCAGTTGCTTCTTTGAGAGGGTGTTCATGTGCTAGTAGAGCATTGGAGTTTGGTTATATTCGGGACCAGGTCAGAGTGGGTGACTCTCAACAATGGTCCTAGTGGGTTCAAGAATTAAAGTGCAGTGCCTAAGGATTTCGGGTCAATTATGTGGTTAAGAATCAATTCTTTGCATTGGATTATGAAAGGGGCTTGGAGTATTCCATGTTATCATCAGGTATGCAGTACAATATTGGAGGAAAGGAAGAAATAGCTTCGGATTCGCGGAAGGTCCTTCAGAATGGGTATACCAGTTGGAGATGCTATTGTGCGCATAAAGAGGGTAGGAAATGGTTCATGAGTATTGAGACGATGTGGTCTCATGATGAGGGTATGAGGGTCACTCGGGATGAGTGCAAATTTAGTTCATTATGTTTTTGAATGGAGCTATTATTATTTCTATGGCAAGTCGAGAGTAAATTTGGAAGAAGTTAGGCCGGTTAGTAATGGTTGAATCAGCATGATTGTGGCAATGATCAGTTCCTTCAGCGTGTGAAGTTATACATGTGGTTTGTGGTTGTGCGTGCAGGCTTGACAACCACCATAACTTGATTGATTTGGGAGGTATTTGATTCAAATGGCCTTGTTGTGTAAATGGATTCCGGAAGAGTCATGGCGGTTTAGATCAAGACTTGAGGTTTGTATTTTCTATGGCTTGGGAATGCAGTTGCGTGTCACATTGATTCTTCTAAAATGATATGAGTGAAAGGATTCTAGCCAATGAAGTGTTTATTCTACTAGTAGTTCAGGGGTTATGATGAATTCTTGTACTCTCGCGTAGCGGCATGATAGGTACGGTGAGCGACATGGGAATTGAAAGTGGAGGATCAAGGTTGCGGTTCGGTGTTGACAGGAATGTCACGAGCTCAGATGAGCAGGGAAGAATTCAGATGTTTAGAGTAAGCTGGCATTTTCTTTAGTGACACCTGAGAACGGTGTCCTGTGTAAGAGTCTTTTTTACTGATTGTGGATCCGTGATTTGCTTTACAACATTAGTACTATTGGTGGTATGGAGGTACAGACCTTGCTACCTGGTGCGGAAGGTGGTGGGAGAGTTTCCCACAGGGAAATATGTATAAGCGTGGCACGTTAGTCACTTGATTGTTAAAGATTGAAACCAAGTATGGAAATTTTTGGTACTATCGTTAATGTGAGAGTTTATGCCTGGAAGGTGCCCTATTCCTTTGGTTGTGAACGGTTGGAGTTTGTTCCGGATTGGGACGGCTGCTCGTGTGTGTCATGAATTGGGCCATTGCGGATCCTCAAAGGTTGTTGGCCTAGTATGGTATGATTAGAATTGGCTTGTGGTCCATTGGTGGGTCCAATGTGAATGCGTGCTCTACGTCAGGTCGGATGTGTTCATTTGGCATAGTATTGCTTACGGACGAGTCTCAGGGCGTTTGATGTTATTCTCATCATCAATTATTCTATGTAATACTCTATTGTGCCAGGTGGGTTGTGAGACGGCTGGATTATTCGCACGTGTATTGTGATCCCGCGTAGCTTGTGGTGTTATATTAGTAGGATGGCTCTCGAGATGCAGGTCATTTATCGCACCTTAGTTATGCTTGAGTTTTGTAGCGTATGGCACTATCCGTCTCCCTAGGGTTGTATTTATGCACTTGGCGTGCTTGTGGTCGACATTCGGGCATTTCGCAGGTATAAACATTATGGCTTGATGGGTATTTCCTTATTTATTATTATGTGTGGATTGGTTGGCACACCGCCAAGGATATGTTGTTTGGATTAGGTTGCACGTCACAACAGTATCATAGTTGGATTGGGTTGCACACCGCAACGGTACCGTGTGTGGATCGGATTGTACGCCGCAACAGTGAGATGTTGAGTACGGTGCCATATATCTATTCTTGTGTATTTTGTTTCTCATTCTATGAGAAGGGCTCATAACATCTGTTCGACCATTTTATTTGTTACGCTGGCTGGGTAGTTCTTTTCCAGAGTTCGTTCTCCTTATGTGTCATATTCAAGTTGTGGCTTGTCGGCACATTGATGGCGTCATATGAGATCTTGGTCAGTGTTTGAGGTGGCTTATTTCCTGAGCAGCTTGTATTGGGTGAGATGAGATTATTGGACCTGAAATCAGTGCAATCAGATCTATATAAGGTATATTAAGGAGCAAATATCGTTATTTAGTTCAAAATGAGGTGATGGTCCTTGTCAGGAGGAGAGACTCTATGATTTGTTGATTCGGCAGGAGGTTATGAGTTTCTACACATCTCTTCCATCGTGGCAGTATTACGAGAGTTGGAACATTGCTTATATGTGTTATGAGGTGTATTGCGGGCACTGGGTTCGTGAAATTTCAGCTATTTTGGTCGGAGGATGTTATTTTGGTCAAGCGACTTATGTGGTTCATGGTGTGAGCATGGTCATGTTGGGTACAGTGTCTAGTGATTGATGCAGTGTTCTCATGTTAGAATCAGGTCTTGTAGAGAAATTCGGAAGTTGGAATTTGGTTCTAAGGCTTATTAACTAAATAAAAGGGAGGATCTTCAGTCTGGCTCGAGTTAATGTGCTCAACTGGGTTGTGGTTGCACGGGTAGGTGCGCAAAGTGTTGAACAGTGATTTTGGGACAACTCCAAAGCAGTTCTCAGCACATTCGAGGACAAACGTATGTTTAAGTGGGGGAGAATGTAACGACCGAGCCAATCAATTTTAGCTCTAGCGTGTCATTTGGCGGTTTGATGTCTTGAGTAGCTTCACTTCATATTTTATGACTTGTACGTATGGTCGGAGTTGAATTTCGGGAAGTTCAGAATTGATTCAGATGGAAAAGTCTAATTTCGGAAGCTTTGAGTTGGACGAATTGAGTAAGGTTTAACTTTTGAGTAAACGAACTCGGAATCGAGATTTGAAGGTTCATCGTATGATAATTTAGGACTTGAGCGTATGTTCGGGTTGAGTATCGGATGGTCTGGGAGCATTTCGACGCTTATTGTAGAAAGTTGGCATTTTTGAAAGTTTTAGAATTTTATAAGTTTGGTTTGAAGTGGATTTTGATGCTATCGATGTCTGTCTGGGGTTACAAGCCTTGGAATAAGTTCGTATCGTGATTTGTGACTTGCACATAGAGTTTGGCGTCATTCCGGAATGTTTTGATATGGTTCAGACGCGTTCGTCGAAGTTTGGAAGTTTAAAGAAGGATTTCGAACATCGATTCATAGTTTCGATGTTGTTTGGCGTGATTTGAGGCCTCGACTAAGTTCTTAATGTGTTTTGGGATGCGTTGCTATATTTGGTCAAGGTCCTGGGTGCCTCAGGTGGATTCTGGATGGTTAACAGATCAAATTTTGGACTTTAGGAAAAGCTGGAAAATTCTGGTTGCTGGTGCAACCGTTTTTGCAGAAGCTTCATCGCAGAAGCGAGGCAGTGAATCACAGAAGCGACTGGAAGTGAACTAGGCAGAGGTCGTAGGTGCGAAGCAATTCCTGCACCTGCGCGATCGCAGATGCGACCACTAGAGCACAGGAGCAGTCATAGGCAGTTGGGCATGGCTTCGTAGAAGCTATTGTTTTGTCGTAGAAGCAACATCGTAGATGCAAAATGCCTCTTGCAGGTGCGATGGGCTGCTGGCCAGGGACTTCTACAAGAGCGAATTTTGTCTCAGAAAAACGAGACCACATGTACGCAAACTATGTCCGTAGATGCAAATCAGCGATAGGCAGAATTGTTTTAAGACAGGTCCTTGGTCATTTTTCACTCCATTTATTTATGGGAGCCGACTTTGGGAGCAATTTTGGAGCACCATTTTCATCATCAACTGGGAGGTAAGCGATTCTTCACATTGTAAGTTAATTACACGGATTCTATAAGGATTTAATACGGTAATTTATGAAAAATTGTGGGATTTTGAAGAAAACCTAGAATTTGATAATTTTTGGATTTTGACCACGAAAGTGGACATGGAATCGAGAATACATCATATATTTGAGTTCGTAATATTATGGGTAAAGTTTATCTTCGAAAACATTTAGAATCCGGGCATGTGGGTCCGAGGGTTGATTTTATTAACTTTTCGAGTGAAGTTGGGAATTGTTATGAATTGATTATTATAAGTATTAGAGTATATTTTCATTGGTTTGCACGTTGTCTGACTAGTTTTGGATCGACAGGCATCGGTTTGAGGTGTTAGAGAGGCCCTAGATCCAGTTATGGAACTTCAGAGCGAGATAAGTCTCCTGTCTAACCTTGTGAGGGGGAAACTACACCCTAGGTGATGTAATTGCTATGTGATACTAGTTGTGGGTGTTACGTACGCATGAGGTGATGAGAGTCGATACGTAGCTAAAGCATGTTTTTGTCGGGGTAGACTTAGGACCTTATTATGTAATATTTGAATTATTTGAGCTCATTCTACTGGCTTAATTACTTTAACTTACAATTGAAATTAATTTAGAAATAAATACATGTATACTAGGCCGAGCCTTATCACCTTGAGTTGTTGGCTAGTTATTTGAGAAACGGTAAACATTATATTCACTTTGTGCTCATGTACTGTATTGTACGCACGTGTCTCGTAATTCGATAACTTCCTTCCTTTCTTGTGGATCGAGCTGAACGCCTCAACAGTATAATAGATGCATCTATGGTTTGTACCGCTTGACCCTAGGCAGTGTACACATTATTCTGGATCGGGCCGAATGACCTCGGCATAATCTTGCGTTATATCGCAGGTAGTCCGAAGATTCACGAGATTATCTTTCCACTGATGCCTGGTATTTTACATGGTACGTATTATCCATTTGTTACTGGTACTTGATACATTTGAGCTGATGAGGTAGAATACACGACCGAGAAATTCTTACTTTAAAAGAAACATTTGGAAGATTAGGTAACTTACAGATCTGCCCCATTATGGCTGTGTACTTCACATCTGCCTTTTGTTTTATTATATTGCTTTGTTGGACCTCTAGTAAGTATCTATGTCAACCCCTCGTCACTACTTCTCCGGGGTTAGACTAGATACTTACTGGGTACAAGTTGATTTACGTACTCATGCTGCATTTCTGCACTAAATGTGCAAGATCTGACATGTTCATTTGGTGATCATCTTGGCACGTAGGTGCATCTGTTGAGGAGACCTTACGTGAGCTGCATTCCAGACTACGCATCGCAGTCCACAGAGTCTCCATCATATTATTTATTTTATCCTGTCTCATTTACATTCTAGATAGATGTTGTATTATTATTTTACTCCTTAGTACATGCTAATGCACTTGTGACACCGGGTTTGGGATATATTAGTTAGTGCTTACGGTTCTGTAAATTATCATCGCCTTTCATTTCTCTTACAAACTACAAATTTTGTTCATTTCCGTGGATTTAAAAGTGTAAATTTCCTTTCTTATTAAAACTTATTATTTTGGAAGTAATAAAATGAGTAATTAAATAGATCAATCATCGTAGGCTTGCCTGACGGCGACGTTAGGCGCCATCACGACCTATAGTGGATTTTGGGTTGTGATATTGATATTGCAACTCAAAATGGTACCAGACCTAGTTGTGCAAAGGTCAAGGTTGAGGTTAATTTGCTATCTAAGTCCCCCAAAGAAATTTGTAGAGGAGGAAGATGAGTCTGGTTCTGAGGAGTTTAAGTGGATCAAGATTATGTATGACTACATGCCAAAATATTGTAAGACTTGTAAGAAGCAAGGGCACAATGAGCTTGATTGATGGATGATTTATCCTGAGCTACATAAGAGGTATATGAAGTCGTAGAGGATCAAGGTACTGGGAAGGATGTAGTTGGCACATCGGCTACCTCATCTAAAGTTCTCTCGAGTGGTAAGGTATTGGGCAAGAAAATTTCAAATCCTGCCAAATAGGAGTGGATGCAAAGAAGAAAAAATAAGTACCAACGAGATAATAAAGTCCATATTATTGAAACAACAAAGGAGCAGGAAGTTGACAATGCGAAGGGGAAGAACAAGGCCGAGGCAGTAGCTACAAAGAACAAATTTGATGCACTTAAAGTTGAGGAAATTGATCCACCAGTTCTACAAATTACGAGTGGCAAAGAAGATGGTACATTTAAGGAGAAGGAGAAGTAGTAGAAATTAAATGAATCCAACAAGGAGAAGGAGAAGAGGCAACTAGAAAATGCACAAAAGCCGAGTATAAATCCTAAAGGAACTGGGAGTTCTACTGTAGCGGCAAGAGAGTGTAACCCTAATCCTAATGCTATTGGGATTAGGGTGGATACACAAAAAGAGAGAACCGTATATTGGGTGCAAAGAAGGTTTGGAGCTCCCAAAGAGGCACTTAATGTGACAACCAACTATTCATGTCAAGAAGTGCCTTCACAAACGATGGGAGGTTACTCAAAGGAAATTGAAACAACAAACTATTTGGAACATAAGGTATGTGAACACACATTAGGCCTTTCCTAGGGTGATTAACATGCAAAGAGAGCATATTTTCTTTGTCATTACATTGATGGAACCATTTCGGAATCAAAGGCACATACAAAGGTATAAACGAAGGTTGAAAATGGAGGCTGCCTTTGCAAATAGTAATGGGAAGATTTGGCTATTGTTTGATGCTAATGTGGAATAGGAGTTGGTCATGGAAACTGCACAACAGGTGACTATTAAGGTGTTTCATCATGACATTGGCCAACATGTTATGATGACCTTTGTGTATGCAAAATGCTCAGCTCTTGAGAGGCTAAAATTGTGGGATAATTTGTACTATCTTGCAAGTGAAATGGAGATGCCATGGATGGTTGGTGGAGACTTCAATGTGGTACTTAATGAAGATGAAAATATTGGTGGTCGTCTAGTGTATCCTCCAAAATATGAAGACTTTGCCTTTTGTGTTAATTCTAGTGGGATAGTTTGATTTGGGCTACAAAGGGAGTCCTTTTACTTGGTGGAATGGAAGACCTAATGCTGAGTGTATCTTTAAGAGACTGGACATGATTTTTGTGAATCTTCCTTTCCAGAATCTGTTTCCTACTATTAAGGTTGAACATTTGATAAGAACTGGCTTTGATCATGCTCTATTGTTCATGAGTTATGGAGAACAGGTTGCAAACTATGTGAAACCATTTAGATTTCTCAACTTTTGGACCAAACATGAGACTTTTAAAGACGTGGTGAGACATAATTGGCAAGCAGACTTCATTGGGGACCTTTTCTTTATGTTCAAGCACAAATTGAAGAATATAAAAGTAGCACTGTCCAAATGGAGTAAATCCACTTATGGTGACATCTTCAAGTAGTTGGCAATCTTGGAAGATATTGTAAATGTGAAAGAGATGTTGTTTGAGGAAGAACCAACAATTGCTAATAGGATTGTGCTACAATAGGCCCAGGCAGAACTGAAGAAGTACTTGAGTATTGAGGAGCAATATTGGAAGCAGAAAGCTGGAAAGACTTAGTTTGCTGAGGGAGACAGAAATACTAGCTTCTTTCACAATAATGTAAATGGAAAAAAGGAAGAAGTTGCAATTGAAGAGGATCCAAAATGGAGGAGGAATCTGGATAGAGGAACATGATCAATTGGCTACTGCTGCAGTGGAATTCTACCAGAATCAGTTCACAAAAGAAGCTGATCCCACATATTTTTCAATGCTTGAAAATGTGCCTACTATGGTGACTGGTGAACAAAATCTGGAGCTATGTAGATACATTAATCTTGATGAGGTCAAGGGTGTAGTGTTTGAGCTTAGTAGGGATAGTGCTAGTGGTCCTGATGGATTCACTAGAACATTGTATCAAGAATGTTGGGATATTGTTGGTTATGATATTCACAACATGATACTGCATTTCTATGGAGGTGCTATACTGCCTGAGTCCATCACACACACCAACTTGGTACTCTTGCCTAAGAAACCTATGGTGCAAACTTTCTCTGACCTTAGACCTATAAGTTTTAGCAACTTCATCAATAAGGTGATTTCCCGGGTGATACATAATAGATTGGAAAAGTTGTTACCTGCCTTGATATCACCTAACAAATCTGGCTTTGTGAAAGGTAGAAGTATATTTTAAAACATCCTTCTTACACAAGAGATAGTTACTGATATAAGGTTGAGATCTAAGATAGCTAATGTTGTGATTAAGCTGGTCATGGTCAATGCATATGATAAGGTCTCTTGGAAGTACTTGCTGCATGTTCTAAGGAAGATATGGTTTGCTGAGTATTTCATCAACATGGTATGGAACTTTGTGTCTAACAACTGGTACTCAGTTTTGGTGAATGGTGAGGCCTCAGGTTTTTTCAAATCCACAAGAGGAGTGAAACAAGGAGACCCTTTGTCTCTTGCATTGTTTATTTTGTTAGCAGAAGTGTTATCTAGATCCTTAAATAAGCTGTTTGAGGACAAGAACTTTAGAGGTTTTGGTATGCCTAAGTGGTCTGATCCACTAAATCATTTGGCTATGCTGATGACACTATCATATTTGCATCAACTAATCTAGACTCATTGAAGAAGGTGATGACAATATTGAATAGTTATGAGAGGATTTCTGGGCAGTTAAACAATAAAACTAAGAGCTCAAACTATATGCATTCCAAGGTTGCCAATTCTTTGTTTCAAGCAGTAGGAGAGGCTACAGGATTTGCTAAGGGGGAGTTTCCTTTTACATATTTGGGATGTCCTATCTTCTACACTAGAAGAAGGAAAGACTACTATAATGATCTAATCAAGAAGGTGAAAGCCAAGCTGCATTCTTGGAGAGGAAATTGCTATCATTTGGAGGCAAGGCAACACTTATCTCTAGTATACTGCAAAGTAAGCCAGTACATATGCTATCTGTGCTTGATCCCCCAAATAATGTTATTGAACATTTGTACAAAATGTTTGCAAGATTTATTTGGAGCACAAAAGAGGAAGGCAGAAGCAGGCATTGGGCCTCTTGGTAGAAATTATGTTTGCCTAACGAGGAAGGGGGTCTAGGGTTCAGATCTCTACATGATGTCTCTAAAGCTTTGTTTGTTAAAATTTGGTGGAGATTCATAACAACAAAATCACTGTGGTCTAACTTTATATGGAACAAGTATTTCAAGAAAGAAGTTCCTACAATAGTGCAGCTTAGGGAGGATCTCATGTGTGGAGACAGAAGGTGCGATTCTGTGGGAGATGAAGAGTGGTATAACAAATGTATGTCATGAAAACTGGACAGGATTAGGTACATTGTACCATTTGGTACCACCTTATTTTCATATGAATGAGGACCTACAAGAAGTAGCAGAACTAAGGCAAGAAGATAGCTGGAATGAGGAGCTACTGGAGCAGACTTTTCCTAAAGATATAGCTGAACATATTATACAGAAGGTGCAGTTTGAAGGTAGCCCTGGCTACTGGGATAGACCATTATGGAAACCTACTACTTCTGGTAAGTTTACTGTAAGTAGTGCTTGGCATCTAGTGAGACATAAGGCAAACCCTAATCTAGAATATAAGCACATATGGATTAAGGGGTTGTCTTTTAAGATATCATTCTTTATCTGGAGGCTTTGGAGGGAAAAACTAGCTACTGATGATTTACGGAGAAGGCATGGTTACATATGTGTCTCTAGGTATTGGTGTTGTCAACCAACACAAGAGGAGTCATTTGAGCACTTGTTCTTGATAGGTACTACTGCCACAAGGGTATGGAAGACATTCATAAATGCTGCAGGGATCAATGTTCAACTGCTATAGCTACATCAGGTTATTAGTACATGGAGGAATGCTCCATGTTGTCCAAAACTTAAGCCTCTATTACAGGAAATGCCACTAATTGTCACCTAGGAGTTGTGGAAGATGAGAAACACCAATAGGAATGGAGGATTAGTTTCAGTCAATAAGGTCATACATGAGATCAACAAGACAATATACTTCTTGGCAAAGGTGAGATACAGTTGGCTCCCTCATATTCCATATCTCTGGCCAGACATAGTAAGGTTATTTAAGTAGTATAGGCTAGTGATTGTTACTAAATGAGTGACATGGCAAATGACTTTTACTAGCTAGTACAAGTGCAACACTGATGGGTCTTCAAGAGGCAATCCCGGTCCTAGTTCTTTTGGTTTTTGTGTTAGGAATGGAGAAGGGGATTTGGTGTAAAGGCACAACAACTAGAGGAAACAACCAACATTGTGGCTGAGGCAAAGGCAATAGAAAAAGGACTGTCCTATTGTGTAGCTAATGACCTACATCCTCTCATACTGGAGACAGATTCATTGGGTATGAAGAAGATCATTGATGGAGATTGGGATTCTCCATGGTGCATTAGGGCCGAAGTTAAGAGGATCAAGGAGATGAATGAGCATTTTAATGTGTTGTTTCAACATGTTCTAAGGGAGGGCAACACATTAGTATATTATTTAACTAACCTTGTGTTCTATTTTGCAGGTACAATCCAGTTTAATTCTTTCTCTGAACTGCCAAGTGCAGGGAGGTGACTAATCAATCTTGATAAGTCTCAAACTCCTAACCTAAGGGTTAGGATTGCCAAAAGGAAATGTCAAGCCCCGAACTCGGGGAGCGCGACCGGTGCTTAACCGAGATACCCCAGTCAAGAAAGCATGTACAATGCCTCCTACTAGAATTACCCATGAATAAAGAGAAGATAAATTTCATTGATTGGACAATGATAAGATCATGTGAACAACACCAATTCATTACCATTAGTTACGTCATTTATAAGTCTCCAAAATATTACATTACACATTCATAGTTTAAAAGTGGAAGCAAGTGATACAATTAAAACGTTATTAGTTTGACTTTCATATAACCAAGGTACAACCCACACTATGTCTACAGAGCCTCTAATGGATACAAAAGAGTACTATGATTGTACCGGCAACAAGGCCCCGACTATACCTCAAAACACAATACATGAGAAACAAAAGATACACGACCCCAAAATGAAGTGGGGTTCACCAAGTTAGCTGGGAAGAGGGTAAACTGCTATCACTGATTAATGCCGCATGTTGTGGAACCACCTGCATCGATTAATGATGAAGCACCCCCGACAAAAGGGACGTTAGTACATATGGAATAGTACTAGTATGTAAGACTAAACACCCTCTCAGTAGAATGAATAACTATACAAGGAGAAAAGAATCATAGAATGAATGGAAGCCTCAAACAATACTAAAGCATCAAATTAGGAGCAAGATAAGTTTTAAAATATATTTCATTATTTTAGGTTGGGATATCATTCGTACAGATATACCACCATGTCTTTAGCATAGAGTCTGATCATGACACGATAGGCTAGGCCGTCTCACCCAAAGATATCCAATCACAATCGCAATCACAATCTCAATCACTACCTCAATCACAATCTCAAGCACAATCACCACCATGTGTGTGGCTTGGTGTCCCCGATCGGCTAGGCCGTCTCACCATAATGCCATGTGGATCGATATCACCCTTTGCTTGCAATCATCTCATCCCATTTAAGGGAAATAATCTCATCACATCAATCTCATCCCAAATAAGGGGAATAATCACAATTCACTCCTACACCGGCACATGTAGTTTCGAGGTTAGGTTATTTCAACCTACCCTTCCTCGGTGAATAACGATACTCCTAAATATTTATTATATAAATGGCTTTCAGCTCATTTCATAGTCTTTTACTCATCTTTTCATTTTATTGGCACTAGTGGCCACAAGTGTAATATCATTCTTGCCACGTCGACCGTATTTCATATTTCATGTTCACCCCTTTCACTTTCAAATATCATCATGGATTATCAACAATAAAGCATCTCTAATCACAATTTTTAGTACACAATTCATCCAAGTGAAATGGGAAAATGAGCCCTCGAAATGACTTAAAGGACCTTAAGTTGGGGCGCGCCCAGTCTGGCAAAGTGAACCTCACTTTGCTGTCCACTGCATGCAAGGGAATACATGATCCGCGCCTGGTCTGGCGAAGCGATCCTTGCTTCGCTGTCCACCAAAATAACTAGGTGGTCTGACTTTAGTAATTTCATCATAACTCTTAGTAGGAAAGTCCAAATGATGAAAGACTTGATGCGTTAGAAACTAGACTCGAAGGGCTACACTCTAGGGAAAACATTCATTGAAACTATCTTTATATTATAGGAGTTATAGGCTTTCAAATTCAAGTATTGTGCAAAATTTGACATCTATTCCACTTAATATTTCCAACTCATTCCAAACAACTTCTTCCCACTTACAAACATCGTTAATATGTTCCAAAACACTCTACATATGTATTTTCATGTCAAAATGATGTGGTTATATCCTATAGGTCTCCTTTAGTACTCAAAAATATTATTCCCAATTATCGTTGGTGCACTATAAAGTCTTAAATCATTAGCTAATTGTTTTTTACGGGGCCTTACATTTTTCCCCAGTTGGGAATATTCGTCCTCGAATGTTGGATCTTGGAGTTTTCCATCCTTAGAGAGAGATTACTTAAGATTCCTTGACACCTATTCATCTCCTTTAGTTTCTCCAACCTTAATCGACTCCCTAAAAACCCCAGAAGTCTTATCTAAGTAGAAAGTCATTCTCCTTACCCCTAAACCCTCGTCTTAATCGTTCATAGCTTACCCTCAAGACTTAGTTCCTCAAAATTTAACTAACTCCCCAAATTGTCAAAAGTTTTAGCAGAGCCTCTTTTGTATAGGTGTATCCACCTGCCAAAGACCATATAAACCAACCAAAGTAACATATCCACATGCTATAGAAGGCGCCGTAAGTATACATAGAACTAAACACACCATTTCTTACCATTTAATTATGTTTAACTTACATAACTGCTCCAAACCATGGAGGCGCACATACATGGGCATAAAACATAATATCCAGAAGAAGATGGCTTCCAATAGTCTATACATACTATTACCCTATCCTACAAATAAGTGAGGTTATCTCCTCATAACTTCTTCTGCCTCCTAAGTCGCTTCTTCCACATGTTTTTCCCACCATAACGCTTTAACAGATGAATTTTCCTTGGTTCTCAGCTTTCAAACTTGTCTACAAAAGATGGCATCAAGAACCTCTTTATAGGTCAAACCATCATTAATTACAATATTTTCCACAAGGACAACGATTGACGGATCCCCAATACTTTCTCCAATAGTGACATATGCAATACGGGATGCATAGAGGATAACTCTTGATGTAATTCAAGCTCATAGGCCACTTGGCCAATTTTCTTCAAGGTTTTATATAACCTAATGTATCTTAGACTCAATTTCCCTTTCTTAACAAATCACATAATGTTTTCATGGGGAAAATCTTTAGAAACACCCATTCATTTTCCTGAAACTCCAAATCTCTATGTCGAACATCCGAATATGAATTTTGATGACCTCCAGCCTTCATCTACCACTCCTTGATGATCTTGCCTTTTGCCATAGCTTAGTGAATGAGGTCTGGCCCTATCAAATCTGTACACCAACTTCAGACCATCCGATGGGAGATTTATGTCTCCTACCATACGAGGCACCACACAGTGCGACAATAACCCAATATACGATAAAATGCTCGACCGCGACCTTCATTGGCCCTATAACCCTCAAAATACGTTACTGTAGCCACTCCTTGCCCCAATCACGATTCGATATACGAAAGTACATTATTAGAACACTATATTACTTCTCCTATCACACATGGACATCTATATTGAAGAGACAACATAAACATGATCTTAACATAACATTGAGTCGCAAAATATTGCATGTACATACTTTTGAACTAGATGCATCATTAGTGGAACATCTTTATCATATTTCTCTTACATATGACCTCCTGGGAATGGAGTTCCACAATAATTTCCTTGATAGAGTTACAATCATATGTTAATACTTGCAACTTGCTCCTCCAAATTCTCAACAAAGACATTACTTGATAAGTTTCTTATAGGACCTTCTGTTTCAGATGAATAAAATCCGCTAGCTTGTGCACACACCCTCGTAACATTAACCATCACGATATCGCATCAGATGTAAAGCAACATTTCACTCAGACCTTTCTTAGCCACTCTCTTTCCTTCTTATGTGCCTCATAGGATTTAAGAAATCAGTCTACTTCCTTTGTGAACATTCTNATTGGGGCTTTAGTGTATCTTGCTAAAACTTCTAGGCCAGATATAGCTTTCTCTGTAAGCTTGTTATCAAGATTTAGTTCTTCCCCAACACAAAGACACTGGAATGGTATTAAGCATCTATTCAAATAGTTGTGATAGTCCATTGCTATGGGATTATTTTATTCAAATGAATCTAGGTCACAACAAATTAGTGTCACGATCCAAACTCTCTCCGTATAACGTCGCGACGACACCTAGTCTCTACGACTAGGTAAGCCTAACAAATTACGAAAAATAACAAAACGAAAGTAAAACTTGGCAACTAACAGGAGTGAATAACTGTATAACTAGTAACAATGCCTCTCGACATGTACAATAACCAATACTCTATAAATACACAGTCTTCCCAAAATACGAAACATCGTAAGCCACAAGTTATGAAAAGAAACGAGTATCTCTATACACCAGAGTCTAACAAAAGAAATACGGAAGGTAAATGATATAAGAGAGAATAGAGAGGGACTCCAAGTTCTGCGAACGCGGCAGATGTACCTTGAAGTCTCCGTACAATAGTAAGCACTCTCAGCTAGTAGCGAGGCTGATAAGAAGCACCTGGATCTGCACACAAAATATGTGTAGTAGAGTAGCATGAGTACACCACAATGGTATCCAGTAAGTGCCAAGCCTAACCTCGATCGAGTAGTAACGAGGTCAGGTCAGGCCCACTAGTGTATAATAAATAAAGCAGGGGAATAAAACAGTATATTAAGAGACTGGAATTTAACAAAAGGAAAACACAACAAAAATAGCAGTACAACACAGGGGTAAACAACAGGGGATCTTCCGAGATACCGTCTCGTAGTCCCAAAGTAAATAGACAAAGTGATCTCCCGAGGTACCTCTTCGTAGTCTCAAAAGCAAATGTGTAGGGAGAACTCCCGAGGTACAGCCTCGTAGCCTCAAAAGTAAAAATGTAGGGAGAACTCCCGAGGTACAGCCTCGTAGCCTCAAAAGTAAAAATGTAGGGAGAACTCCCGAGGTACCTCCTCATAGTCTCAAAAGTAAATACACAGTTCAAACCGATAAATACAATAATTAACATCAAGATTTCTAAAGTTATACTGATAAAGAACAAGAAAAATATAAAATCAACTAGGCATGCTTCATAGAGTTCAAATAAGCTGTTAAAGCACGTAGACATGCGATATTAGACTAAACAGGATAACTACACATGTTGGAATAGCTCAATTAAGAATAAAAAGAGACTAATCCTCATTTAAACGGTATAACTCAAATTAAAGGAAAAACAGGTTACTACCTAATAAAATAAATCGGGTTTTGCAACAAATAGCCCGTGTACATACTCGTCACCTCACCTACATGGCACTAACATATCACAATAGTACCAAATCCTAAGGGGATTTTCCTCACACAAGGTTAGGCAAGCCACTTACCTCGAACCAAGCTCAATCAATCGGTAACAATGCTTTTTCCATGAATATCCGACTCCGAATGGCCAAATCTAGCCAAAATCAAATACATACCATAGATACAACTATAAGAAACTAATCGAATTAATGAAATCAAAGCTAAAGCAAGAAATTAGAAAATCTTCCCAAAAGCCTCCCTGGGCCTACGTCTCGGAATCGGGTAAAAGTCACAAAATATGAACACTCATTCACTCACGAGTTCACTCATACCAAAATTATCCAAATCCAATATCGAAATCCCAAACAAAACTCAAAAACCTAGTTGAATAACGTCTCCCTTTTTCCCCAAAAGTTTCAACCCAAATCCGAAATTAAAGGATAGAATTAATTGGATATAACCAAAAACAAGTGAATGAATCTTTACCCAATCGATGTCTCTGAAAATCCCTCAAAATCTCGTTCAAATTCGAGCCCCCTATCTTAAGTTTTGATAAAAATGGNATATGTGTGTATATATATATATGTATATTCAATTTAATAGAGTCACTAGACCGAACGGGGCCTTTTCTAAAACTTGAGATCCTCCCAAATTCTTCAACAACGACTTCTTATTTTCCTTCTAAGTGTAACACTTAGTCCACCTGATTCCACCCTCGATAAGTAACTCACCTTATTCCCAGTATTGTAGCTACTAATAGTGTTTCCTGGTATTTCAACTTGAGAGCTATCATGTTAAACATGTCTGGTTGTAACAAGTGTTCACCCTCTCTCAATCTGTTTCGAACATTTCCCTTTTTCCTTTGGGTAGATTGTGTTGTTTTTCCCCTTTTGATCGCCCTTTTGGCCTAGACAATATGTTGGTACTATGTTTTCTTTATGACTGAAAAATTCATTCCCATCCCATTTTGCCATTAATGGATAGTTGATAGCCTTAATATTATGTCACACACCTGTCTATCTCCCATGAACTCATAGTATCATTGTGCCTGGTTTATTGAGTTTACCAAACCACCACTTTACCACCACTAGTCTGACTTTCCATTGTAATATGTAGACATAAACTCTCTCTAAATCTTTTAGTTGATATTCAGTGTCACCCAAGCCGGCTGCATTACGGTTGGTTCTTTATACCTTCAATTAACACTTGTGCTCTAGGCGAGTCCACAATCTTGGTACGATAACTTTGACCACCTAAATTTACAGATTTTCTTCTAATCCTTCTTGCCTCATTCTTCCTAGTTAGTGAATAGTTATGCACTCTTCCATATGTTACCTGGTACTTTCCCTTAGTTGTGAATACATCATGCTAGCCTCTCGACAATTGTTGGGATATCCGTGGGAAAATATGTTCTTCCATGTATCACTTAACACTTCCTTGCTTGTAAGATTCTTAAGAGGCTCTCCATAGAGTCAAAATACACTCTTGGGTTATTATCACATCAAATTTATTTCTCCCACTCGTCTCGTTTTTCTTAGAGTCTTGGAACTTCAGCTAAATCACAAATCCATGATTAACTCACCAAGAACACTCACAAGCCTTTCACATTTGATCTATAGTACTTCCTTGCGTTCCATTGTCTTTGACTCCCTGATTTGTATAAAACCCTATTGCAAACCTTACACTTATCCCTTTTTCTCTCCCTTAGTTCCTAGGATCATTGACCATGTCATGTACATTGTCATGTATAGAGAATTTACCTTTCTTAACCTTTCACATTATTGGGTGTTTTAGTGGTCTATCATTAGCATATCTTTTCAGAATGTCACATTAACCCTCACCACTTTTCTAGACTACACATGTCTTCAATAAAATATTCAAACATCATAGCTACATGGTTCACTCTTGTTTTATTGAGCTTAAGTAGCCTCACTATGGCCCTTCCTTTCCCACTTGGGGTGAATGTTCCAGATTTCGTCGCAAGTCTTGAACTTAGAAACTTGAGGGACATGTGTTTCATATCTCTAGTCCTCTTGTATATGATTGACTATTAGGGAGGTTTAAGTCGCCATGGTATTAACCTCATAAATGCTCAACTCTTATTCATCCACACAGGCTTGGGAGCCAAATTCCTCATGTCAATATCTTTTAGGAGTGTAATACAACTTGGTACATTTCTGGGACACTTATATTATTTATGGTGCAAAGGTATTCTCATTGTGGGTTCAATTGACTCTCCTTATACTCAAAGGGACATCTTATGACATATACTTTGATGTTCTTTTTTTCTCCTTAGACTTATCATTTCCAAACAAGTCACATATGGGCATAAGGAACTCAACATTATCCCTTTCATAACTTATTGTCTCCAGTGAGAGACCTACACTATCGTCATTGCCATCCAAGTCATGCCTTTCATATATCACATACCTATGTAACAAATTCTCTTTAATATCTTAGGATTATATACATGGTTCTCATACTATCCATGTGTACTAGTTAAGCCCAGGTCTCAGTTACCATGCCAATGTCTCTTTGGATGTGGGTAATTACTTCTAACACTCTTCTCATTTAAAGTATGCTCCGGGTACTATATACTTATCTTATATATCCGTACCATTCATTCAACATGATACATGTGCCATTTCCTTAATATTCATGCCTTTACCCAATTATCATGCCATATAACAATATTACTTGGAATAGACGGAAGAACGTTTGGACTTTCCCTGAACCTCAACGCACAAGTTAAAAGATAATCTTATAGCCAAGCTCTATCACACGATCTAAAGAGTTGAAAAAGGGTAACATTCCTAAATGCCCAAGTAGCCTCCTAACTATAGATGTGGTCGACAACACACCAATAAGAAAGACTCTACTAGACATGGCTCTGAGATATCCTAGGACACTTTAAAACCTTAGGCTCTGATACCAAGTTTGTCACGTCCCGACCTCGGGGAGCGCAACCGACGCTCAACCGAGATACCCTAGTCAAGCAAGCATGTACAATGCCTTCTACCTGGACTTACCCATGAATAAAGAGAAGATAAATTTGGTTGATTGGATAATGATAAGATTATGTGAACAACATCAATTCATTACCATTATTTACGTCATTTATAAGTCTCCAAAATATTACATTATACATTCATAGTTTAAAAGTGAAAGCACTTGATACAATTACAACATCATTAGTTTGACTTTCCTATAACCAAGGTACAACCCACACTATTTCTATGGAGCCTCTAACGGATAGAAAAGAGTACTTTGATTGTGCCGGCAACAAGGCCCCGACTATACCTCAAAATAAAATACATGAGAAACAAAATATACACGACCCCGAAATGAAGTGGGGCTCACCTAGTTAGCTGGGAAGAGGGTATACCGCTATTACTGATCAATGCCGCCTGTTGTGGAACCACCTGCATCCATTAAAGATGTAGCGCCCTCGACAAAAGGGACCTTAGTACATATGGAATAGTACTAGTATGCAATACTAAACACCCTCTCAGTAGAACGAATAACAAAGCAAGGAGAAACAAATAATAGAATGAATGGAAGCAAGATAAGTTTTAAAGTAAATTTCATTATTTTAGGTTGGGAGATCTTTAGCACCAATATACCACCGTGTATTTAGTATGGAGTCCGATCACGGACCGATCGACTAGGCTGTCTCACGTAAGGACATCCAATAATAATCACAATCACAATCTCAATCACTATCTCAATCACAATCGCAAGCACAATCACTACCATGTGTGCGTCATGGTATCCCCGATCAGCTAGGCCATTTCACCACAATGCCATGTGGATCGATATCACCCTATTCTAGCAATCATCTCATCCCATTTAAGGGGAATAATCTCATCACATCAATCTTATCCCAAATAAGGGGAATAATTACAATTCACTCCTACATCGACACGAATAGTTTCGGGGTTAGGTTATTTCAACCTACCCTTCCTCAGTGACTAACATTACTCCTAAATGTTTATTATACAAAGGAATTTCAGCTCATTTCATAGTCTTTTACTCATCTTTTCATTTCATTGGCACTAGTGGCCACAAATGTAATATCATTCTTGGCACGTCAGCGGTATTTCATATTTAATGTTCACTCCTTTCACTTTCAAATATCATCATGGATTATCAACAACAAAGCATCTCAAATCACGACTTTTAGCATATATATGAGCAAATAAGAGTCTTGGGTACATTGAGTTTTCTTTCACAATTTTGGCATAACAACTTTCATTTGGAACATGACTTGAAGTCATAACGTTTTAATACACCACACATACTTTGAACATATTCTCAAATGATAACATAATATGACAAGAGCAATCGAAACACATTTTGACCATACATATTTTGACACAAAGCTTATTCGGAATAGTCAAATTTATAATGATTAACTCGGTATATGAGAAATAAGAAATTGACCCATCATACTTGAGACTTACGAGAACATCGCGGGATCCAATTCTAAGAGAGAAGTTTAGGTAACATACCTCAAATTTGCCCCTTAATGATACTACAATGATTTACTACACTAAGAAACTTCAATCTACAATAACAACATCTAATGAGACCAATATTAGTAAAAATTTCTATAATTTAGGCCATTTAGGCATTTAATCAAACATCTAGTAGGCATAAATCTCTACATTTCTTAACCATAGAATTAGTTCATCCAGCTACCACTATTTACCAATAATTTATCCCACCATCATTCTTAAACAATTTATAACTTCCAACATCACATGCATGACCGTCCATCCACACCCAACCAACAAAATTCCATCAAATAATCACCTTCCAATCTCTACAATGGCTAAGTTTTTAAATTGGGAACTTATGGCTTCCAAACACTATCCCATAAGTTCTAATACTTAATTCTTACTCATGTTTCCATAATAAATCCATGCATGTAAGTCTAAGGGTGTAAGATTACCTTTTGGAATAAATCTTGCAAAACCCTCCCTTGAGTTCTTGAAGAAATTTCTGAAACATCTAAGGATTTCATGGTGGATTGAATTACTTCTTTACTTCTAGTGTGGAAATGATAGGATTCATACCAAGACAATGGGTATTGGTTATCTTGAATATGGGAGGAGTTGGGGGTCTTGAGAGAGTAGAGGAAAGTTCCAAAATTTGTCCAAGTGAAATGGGTAAAATGATCCCCCGAAATGACTTAAAAGGAGCTTACGCTGGGGAGCGCCCAGTCTGGCGAAGTGAGCCTCACTTTACTGTCCACTGCATGTAAGGGAATACATGATCTGTGCCCGGTCTGGCGAAGAGAGCCTTGCTTCGCTGTCCGCCAAGATATCGGAGTGGTCTGACTTTAGTGATTTGATCAGAACATTTAGTAGGAAAGTCCAAATGACAAATGTCATGATGCGTTAGAAACTAGACTCGAAGGGCTATACTCTAGGGTCAAAATTAATTAAGCTATCTTTAAGTTATGAGAGTTATACCCATTCAAAGTCAAGTGTTGCGCAAATTTTGACATCTATTCAACTTAATATTTCCAACTCATTCCAAATAACTTCTTCCCATTTACAAACCTCCTTAATATGTTCCAAAACACTCTCCATATGTATTTTCATGTAAAAATTATGTGGTTATATCCTATATGTCTCCTTTAGTACTCAAAAACACTATTCCCAATTATCGTTGGTGCACTATAAAGTCTTAAATCATTAACTAATTGTTTTTACGGGGCCTTACAGGAAAGCACCGGATTGATGTGTAGGTTACTCTTCTTAGTGTCTGATGTTGTTAATGGTGTTGTTACTTGTGTATTCTGTATATTGTTAGCTTATCTTCCAGTGGTATCAACATGTCTTCATGCTCACTCTGTAGATGCACTAATGATATATAGATCTCCTAGTGCAAGCAGGCATTTGAGTTCATTTTTGCATAAATCTCAAGGTGTTCTAATACAAAGGTATTGTTATGTTCACTTGCATGGATCATGCTCTTACAAGCCTGGATTTTCTAGAATGCATGAACCTCAGTGGTGTCTAAGGATTCAACGTGAAAATTTTAACTGGGATTCAATGGAAGTAAAGCTGGTATTGGATTATCGAGTTTGGCTAGGTACTGTCGTGATATTTTCCAGTGGTATTGGTGTGATTTCATGCCCATTCTGGTGGTGTCATGGAAATTCTTGGCCTTTTATGGAAATGCAAACTTTGCTTCAATTTGCAAGTTGTTACTGGCAGTTCTTCAAGCTTAAGAATCTAGAGATCAAGCACAAACACATTGCATAATTTATTTGCTTGGATGGCTGGACAGTTCCAGAATTCGATGGTCTTGATTGGATATCCACATTTTCCTTGTCCTTTGGAATGCTAAACATGCCGCCTGGTGAGAGCGTTAGAGCTGCTATTTTGAGGTTATGCCCTTGGCTTGAGGATACACACACCATCATGTGTTGGATGCTGTCTATGATATCAATTGTAAGTTGACGAGTGAAATCTGTGTACGCAAGGTGACGAGTGGGTACCCGAGTTGTACGTAGTATTTGACGGGTTTAGGCTACTTGATACATTTCTCCCATGGTTTAGTTGAACTTGTTGTTTCCTTTATTGTTACATGTTATCTCTTCATTGTTAATTATCATTGTTTGAATTAATTGTTCATGTTATCCCTTTACTTGTTTACTTCTATTATTCAAGACTCATTGTTAAAAATTATTTCCTTTATTGTGAGTTAGTCTTATCTATTACTGTGGTTATACATTATTTTCTCATTGTTAAGTTACTTGGTGTTGAAGTTGTGAAAGTCGTTAATACGTTGAGGCGATGTTGGTTATTGTTGAAACATCTATCTTATTGAGCATTTTCATCCATTGTTGTTGTTGATATATTTTTATACGTTGTGGTGGAGCCATGGGCTATTTCTGTGGAAACATTGATATTGTTGTTGTTGGCAAGTTGTGATATGTGGGCACTTGTGGTGCGAATTGTTATTGTAATATGATATTGATGTGCATGTGACGGTACGAGGCTTGGGCTGATGGGCATGCGGTGGTATAAGGTGGGACTTATGTGCGTGTTGCTTGTAAGGGATTTACCTTAAGCCACGCGACGTCATAAGGTGGGTTAAAGTGCATGTAGCTATTTCGAGAGAACTATTTTCAAAACCAATTTTAAAATGTAAGGCTCATGCGGCGCTATAAGGAAAAATTATGATCGAAATTGAGAAAAGTGAATACGAGGCGGTACCTCTGAGGCCTGTGGACATGGAGCAGGTATACCTTGAACTGAATACAAGACAACCGAGGTACCGCCTCGTATTCAGATTTCTCAATTTCAATCATAATTGTAACGACCCGACCGGTCATTTTGATCTCTAGCATTTCGTTCGGCGGTTTGAGGCCTTGAGTAGCTTCACTTCGTGTATTACGACTTGTACGTGTGGTTAGAATTAGATTTCAGAAAGTTCGGAGTTGTTTCGGAAGGAAATATTCTCAATTCAAAAGCTTTAAGTTGGAAGAGTTGACTAAGGTTTGACTTTTAAGTAAATGACCTCGAAATTTGGATTTGAAGGTTCTAATATATTCGTATAATGATTTCGAACTTGGGCATATGTTTGGATTGAGTATCGGGTGGTCCAGGAGCATTTCAGTTCTTAATATGAAAAGTTGGCATTTTTAAGGTTTTAGAATTTCCTTAGTTTTGTTTGAAGTGTACTTTGGTGTTATCGATGTCCGTTTGGGGTTTCGAGCCTTGAAATAGGTTCGTATCATGATTTGTGACTTGTGAGTAAAGTTTGGCATTATTCCGGGATGTGTAAGTATTAATCGGACGCGTTCGTCGAAGTTTGAATGTTTGAAAGTTTGGAATTTTTCCTAAGTTTGACCATGGTTTGACTCTAAGGCTATCGGGTTCGGATTTTTTGGTTCGGACTTGGAATAGGTCCGTTTCGTCATTTGGCACTTGCCTGCAAAATTTGGTTTCATTTGGAGTTGATTTGATGTAGATGACGATTGGTTGCAATTCTAGAAGTTCATAGTGATTTTTATGCGTTTTGGTGTCCGATTCATGATTCTAGAGGTTATTTTGGTATTTTGATCACGCGAGCAAGTTCGAGTTATGTTTTTAAACTTGTCTGGATGTTTGGTTTGGAGCCCCGAGGGGTCGAATGAGTTTTGGACGCGTTCCGGAAGAGTTTTTAGAGGTTAAGCTGGTTCTGGTGCACTGTTCTCGCATTTGCGAGGTTGTTATCGCATTTGCAATAGCCGTATTTGCGAGATCATTCTTGCTTTTGCGAAGATGGGCTGGGAAAGGGGAGTTTGCATTTGCAAACGGTCTGTCGCTTTTGCTAGCTCGCATTTGCGACGCCAATTTTGCTTTTGCGGCCATCGCATTTGCGAGCCTCATGTCGCAAATGCGACATCTGAGGCTGTTATTAAGACTTCATTTCAGGGCTTTGCCCATTTCTCTCACATTTTCATTTGGTTGGGAAATTATTTGGAGCTCTTGGAGGCAAGATTTTCATCATCTATTGTAAGGTAAGTAATTCCCAAACATTGTAAGTTAATTACATGGATTCTATAAGGATATAACATGGAAAGTTTGGAAAATTGTGGGATTTTTGAAGAAAAACTTAGAAATCGTATTTTTGAATTTTGACCATGAAATTGGATGTGAAATTTGTAATAAATTATATATTTGAATTCGTGATGTTATGGGTAAAGTTTATCTTAGAATAATTTTGGAATCTCCGGGCGCGTGGGCCCGAGGGTTGACTTTATTGACTTTTTGAGCAGAGTTCGGAATTGTTATAAATTGATTAATTTTAAGCATTGGAGTATAATTTGATTGATTTGCACATTGTTTGACCAGTTTCAGATCGTTTTGCTTTGAGTCAAGGAGTTGGAGAGGCATTGGGGCCGGTTATGGAACTTCGGAGCAAGGTAAGTCTCATGTCTAACCTTGTGAGGGGAAATTCACCCCGTAAGTGTAATATTATTATGTGCTACATGTTGTGGGAGCTACACATATATGAGGTTACGAGTGTCCGTGCGTATGCTAAGATTCCTAATTTGTCCATGTACATTTAGGTTTAGGCCATGCTTTAATTGTACTATTTGAGTTATCCTTGCCTATTGAATTTCTTTATTACGCATTACGACCTAATA
Source organism: Nicotiana otophora (assembly GCA_000715115.1). Taxonomy (NCBI): domain Eukaryota; kingdom Viridiplantae; phylum Streptophyta; class Magnoliopsida; order Solanales; family Solanaceae; genus Nicotiana; species Nicotiana otophora. The sequence goes on along the minus strand of AWOL01S0041845.1, from coordinate 123,885 downwards.
CTAGGATTGCATAGAGTGATAGACTCGCTATTGTAGAGATTGACGAGCTACTTGATTTAGCCATGAAATAATTGTGCTCCCCTTACGGATTTCTCCTACGTTGTGCGTTTTCATCGAAAAGCTTCCTTAAATTTTATAACTCACCCATTATTCGTGAGTGGGGTCAAGGACCCGTTAAAGTATAATATTCTTATGGGATCGGACCGTTCGCCTCGACAGTATCATATTCTTGTGGGATCGGGCTGTTTGCCTCATCATTTTTATAAATTTTCTTATGGGATCGGGCCATTCGCCTTGGCAGCTTCATGAAACATTCTTTTGGGATCGGGTCGTTCGCCTCGGCATTTCTATAAATACTTTTATGGGATCGGGCCGTTCGCCTCTTCAGCTTCATAAAATCACGGGTGTTCTACCAGTACTAGATTTCACTCTATTTATTTAATGGGATTTATGATTTTAATGATAATGAAATGAGTATCTAAGTTGTTTAATCACTGTTTGCTTGCCTGACGGTGGCGTTAGGTGCCATCACGGCCTATAGTGGATTTTGGGTTGTGACAGCTTGGTATCAGAGCGTTAGGTTCACTTAGGTCTCACGAGGCATGAGCAAATCTAGTAGAGTCTTGCGGATCGGTACGGAGACGTCTGTACTTATCTTTGAGAGACTATATGGCTGTCAGTAGCACCTCCCTTCTTGATTCCTCGTCGTGCGATTTGAATTCCATTGAGGCTTATGCCTTCATTTCCTTTCTTCTCATTCTTATACGGTGTTGAGCGCTTTTTACCAATTGGGCATCGAGGAGTTGTAAAGGTACCACAGATGTGGTGCAAGATGTTTCTCCCTATGTATTTGAGTGGGCTATTGTCTTCGCTGTATGGAGGGATGTTAGTCATTTCAGCCTAGTTTTTGTGTTGCCTACGGTCGAGAATTGATACTTTCGAGTTTGGAGTGACTCTTGTTAATATTATGGTGTCAATATCCTTGATTGAATGCGTTGAGGCTCATCGACATGTTGATCTTCATTTGTTTGCCTCTGGGCACAGTGTCGTGAGATAGAACCTAAGAAGAAGTTATCAGAAATGGTTGTGTGCTGCGACTTCAGGATCGAATCGGCATTTCCAGTGTTGATGGCTCAAAGAAGATGATCTCTGAGGTGGTTTCTATGCCTAGGAAATTTCGAACGTAGCGAGAAGGGATTGATAACATATTGTGGGCCTTCGGATGATGTTAACAAATGAAGGGATGCTTACGGATGGCGGATCAGTGCGGACCTAGGGAGGTTAGTTGATTTCATGATGGATGCAACTATAGAAATGAAGTTAGGAGGTGGAGGGTACAATTGTGACGGGTAATTCGGGATGTGTTATGATTAGTCCAACAAGAACTTACGAGAAATTTGGCTGAGCAACGACGTGGGATCATGGTAACTGGGAAGAAGTGGTCATTGTGGGGTTTGGATCTATGTGATTTAGTGTAAAGCTAAGTGGGGGAGCCCACTGTCTATAACTGAGTCACGTGGCCATGTGCCTATATGGTTTTGGGTTATCGGTTCTTTGGTGGATTAGTGATGACTAAGAAAACGAGAAATTTTGGATAAGAAAGTTTGATGTATATGTGTTACATTTCGCCTTATTGATTCGTGTGCATATGCTGAGGATGGATCAGAAGTTATGCTTCTGTTGATGTGATGGGCAAGAAAAAAGATTCATCCGGATGCTTCATGGGAGCTCATGTTCTAACGGAGCACTAGTTATCTGGTTAAATAATCGAGACTAGATTAGAGTGGGTGACTCTCTGTAATGGTCTTAGTGGATTCAAGATTTAAGGTGTGGTGCTTAAGGATTTTTCGGTTCGTTATGTGGCTGAAGAGGGGTTTGGTAGCAGAGTGTGAAGGTACTTGGAGTATTCTATGTTGTCATCGGGTCTGCGGTGCGGTGTTAGAGAAGTGAGAGAAACAACTTTAGATTCATAGAAGATCTAATCAGCGCGATGTATTAGTGGGAGATACTATTGAGTGCATGAAGAGAGTATAAAATGGCTTATGGATGTTGAGACGACGTGGTCTCGTGATTTGGGGTCACTCGGGATGAGTGTTGTTTCAGGGTTTGTTATGTGTAGATGGATCCCGGAAGAGTCATGGTGGTTTAGACTACAACTTGAGGTTTGTGTTTTCTGCGATTATGGGAATTCTGTTGAGTGTTGAAATTGTTCCTCTGAAATGTGTTGAGCGAAAGGGGTTCTAGATGATGGAGTGTTTATTCTATTGGTGGTTCAGGAGTGATGATAAAATTCTTGTAATCTCACGTAGAGGCATGATAAGTGCAGTGATCGGTATGTAAATTGGAAGTTGAGGGTCAAGGTTGCCATTCGGTGTTGATAAGAATGTCACGAGCTTCAAGTAGCGGGGGAGGATTTCAAATGTTCAGAGTATGCTGGCACTACTTTTGGGCTCAGATGGTTTGTTTTGTGGTAGTAGTGTTGGGTATTGAAATGCGGATGCTTGGCCTGTATTATAGAAATAGCATGGTCGATGGCCATGAGCGTTCAGACTTTACTACTTAGTGTGGAAGGTTGTGGGAGTATATCCCACGGGAAGATCATATAAGTGGGACGTGTTAGTCATCCAATTGTTGGAAACTTAAATCAGGTATGCAGATTTTGATACAGTTGCAAATGGGAGAGATTATGACTAAGAGGCGCTCTATTTCTTTGGTTACAGACTGTGGGGGGTTTGTTATGGATTTGACGGTTACTCTTATGTGTTATGAATAGGGTCATTGTGGATTCTTGGAAGGTTATTGGCAAGTATGGGATGGTCGGAATCGGTTTGGGGTCAGCTAGTAGATCTAATGTGAATTGTATGCTCTACATCAGGTCAGAGGTGTTCATTCAGCATAGCACTATTTATGGATGAGTCTTCGGGTGTTGGATGTTATTCCTGTCATCAACTGTCCTATGTAATACTATATTATGCCATGTGGTTTGTGAGATAACTTGGTTATATGCAAGGGCGCTGTCATCCTGTGTAGCTGGTCATTATTGCACCTTAGTCGAGCTCGAGTTTTGTGGCGCATGGCGCTATCTATCTCCCCAGAGTCGTATTTATGCACTTGGCGTGCTTGTGGCCTATATTCAGGTATTTTGTATAAGTATTATTGCTTGATGGGTATTTTCTTATTTATTATTATATGTGGATCGGGGGGCATGCCGCCACATATATGTTGTTTGGATCGGGTTGCACGCCACAATGGTATCATGTGTGGATCGGGTTGCACACCGCAACAAGGAGATATTGAGTGCGGTTTCCTATACTTATTTCTGTGTATTTTGTTTCTCATTCACCGAGAAGGGTTCATAGCATCTGTTCGACTGTTTTATTCGTTAAGCGGGCTGGGTGGTCCTTTTCCAGAGTTCGTTCTTCCTTATGTGTCATATTCAAGTTGTAGCTTGTTGGTGCATTGATGGCGTCATATGAGATCTTGGTCAATGTTTGAGGTGGCTTATTGCCTGAGTAACTCGTACTAGGTGAGACGAGGTTATTGGCCCTGAAATCGGTGAGATCAGATTTATGTAAGGTATATTAGAGGGAAAAAGGTCAATATTCAGTTTAGAATGAGGTAATGGTTCTTGTTGAGCGAAGGAACTCCGTGAATTATTGATTTAATGGGTGGTTATGAGTTCTCGCGCATCTCTTTCATTGTTGCAGTATTATGAGGGTTTAGACCAGGCTTATATGTGTTTTGAGGTATACTACAAGCGTCGGGTCAGTGAATTTGTAGCTGTTGTGCTTGGAGGAGGTTACCAAGGGCAAATAAGTTATGCAGTGCATTATGCGACGTCAGCATGGGTGCATGATCATGTGTGGGTTCAACGTGTGGAGATTGATACGGTGTTCGTATGTTAGAATCAGGTCTTGTAGAGAAATTCGGAGGTTGGAATTTGGTCCTAAGGTTTATTGACTAAATAAAAGGGAGGATCTTCAGTCTGGCTCGAGCAAATGTATTCACCTGGGTTGTGGTGGCACGAGTAGGTGTACAAGGGGTTGAGCAGTGATTTTGAGGCAACTCTAGAGCAATTCTTGGCACATTCGAGGATGAACGTATGTTTAAGTGGGGGAGAATGTAATGACCAAACAACTCGTTTTGAGCTCTAGCACGTCGTTCGGCTGTTTGAGGCCTTGAGTAGCTTCACTTAATGTATTACAACTTGTACGTGTGGTCGGAATTGGATTTCGGAAAGTTCGGAGTTGTTTCAGAAGGACGAATTCTCAATTCGGAAGTTTTAAGTTGGAAGAGTTGACTAAGGTTTGACTTTTGAGTAAACAACCTAGGAATCGGGATTTGAAGGTTCCAATATGTTCGTATAATGATTACGGACTTGGGCATATGTTCGGGTTGAGTATCGGGCGGTCCGGGAGCGTCTCGATGCTTAATATGGAATGTTGGCATTTTAAAGGTTTTAGAATTTCTTAAGATTGGTTTGAAGTGGACTTTGGTGTTATCAATGTCCGTTTGGGGTTTCATACCTTGGAATAGGTTCGTATTGTGATTTGTGTCTTATGCATAAAGTTTGGCATCATTCCGGAATGTTTAAGTATGAATTGGACGTGTTCGTCGAAATTTGAATGTTTGAAAGTTTGGAATTTTTACTAAGTTTGACCATGGTTTGACTCTAAGGATATCGGGTTCGGATTTTTGGTTCAGGACATGAAATAGGTCATTTCGGCATTTGGAACTTGCTTGCAAAATTTAGTGTCATTCGGAGTTGATTTGATGTGGTTCGAATGATTAGTTGCAATTCTAGAAGTTCATGGTGATTTTTATGTGTTTTGGCATCCGATTCGTGATTCTAGAGGTTATTTTGGTATTATGATCGCGCGATTAAGTTTGTGTTATGTTTGTAGACTTGACCAAATGAACACCCTAGTTTGTGGATGTTTGGTTTGGAGCCCCAAGGGCTCGAATGAGTTTGAACGCGTTCCGGAAGAGTATTTAGAGGTTTAGCTGGTTTTGGTGCACTGTTTTCGCATTTGCGAGATCATTCTCGCTTTTGCGAAGATGGGCTGGGGCAGGGTAGTTTGCATTTGCGAACAGTCTGTTGCTTTTGCGAGATCGCATTTGCGAGACTTTTGTCGCATTTGCAACGCAGAAAGTGTTGGCCAGGCTTCGCATTTGCGACGCCAAGTTTGCTTTTGTGGCCATCGCATTTGCGAGCCTCATGGCGCAAATGCGATATCTGAGGATGTTATAAAGATTTCATTTCAAGGCTTAGACCATTTGTCTCACATTTTCATTTGGTTGGGCGATGTTTGGAGCTCTTGGAGGCAAGATTTACATCGTCTCTTGCAAGGTAAATAATTCCCACACATTGTAAGTTAATTACATGGATTCTATAAGGATGTAATATGGAAATTGTGGAAAATTATGGGATATTTGAAGAAAAACCTAGAAATCGTATTTTTGGATTTTGTTTAATCATAATTATACTAGGCAATGCGCCTAGGGTAAATTTTCATATATATATATATATATATATATATATATTTATTTATATTTATAAAGTAAAGTACAACAAAGGAGGGGGACATGAACCTTCACCTCCAAAACTATGACGGATATACACCTGGTCATCCAAACATAACGACCAAGTGAATCCTGAAAAGTTTGATGAGTTAGACCTATGATGATGTACCAATTGCCTTCCTTATGTGATAAACAATTGTGTATACAAAAATAATGTGAAGTGAACCTAGGTCAACTATACAAAAATGTAGAAATGATCCTAAATCAACTAAACAGATGAGTAGGAAGGTCACCTTTCATATACAACAAGACCTACATCTAGAGTAAATATAGATTCTTCCTATGGAGTATGGCAAAAAACAATCGATTGTGCTAGAAACTATCTTCAACTTGGCTTTGACATTGAGGCCAAAGAAAGCCAAGTTGAAGATACCTATCAAATTCACCCATGTAACTGGGCAGAACCGCTGCTGCTGTATGATGTTTTCGACAAAAGAGAATGAGCATATGCCTGCTTCTTTCATCTAGAATACTTTGAGGCAGGCAAGTTTAACTGGTGACCTGGAGTAGGGACTTTCATACGCAATATCCTTCCTGAGTGAGCTGCTGCATTCTGTAAACTTCTGCTTCCGTGAGCTGATAGGGAAATGCAGGATAACTAGGTTTGGGCCCCTAGGTGTGTCCTGCTGAGTGCCTGCAGAGGAAGTAAGCTGGTGCTGGTGTCTGAAAGCATCCATTTGAGCAGGAACCTTCTGCTGATGAATTGAAGAATAAGGTTCTGGATGTTGGTGATTAGATGTTGAGGTCTTGGTGTGTGTAGTAGTGTCCTTTTGAGAGCTGCATGTTGGTGTAACAAGTTGTATAGGTGGGTTGAAAAACCTGAGGATTCTCTGAAGGATCCTGCCAGAAATGTTTGTCTGTTTTGACAAATATTCAGAATCCTTGTGATAGGCCCAAGGTAATTGGTACACTTGCAAGATATTGAGCATCTGAGATGCCAATACCGCACTTTGCAAATACATCAATAATTTGAACCTGTCTCTTGTACCTGCAAAAAGCAACAAACAAGTTAGAAATAAAGGGTGCTTGGATTGGTCAGTATTCATCTTTGGGGAATTGCAAGCATGGATAGCAGTAAGCTACAAGTCTTATGAGTGTTGCTCTTTGAACACTGAATGAAAGTGATGATATATGTGGCCAGGTTCTTGTGGTTTCTGGGGGTAGAACTGGAGATACTAGCTGCTAGGGTGGATTTCAGGAAGCTGGTGTTGGTGAGTTGATGTGAATCCTTTAAGTAGGTATTGGACCTGGTTATGCTTAATCTTGTAGATGCTACTAGCTTTAGTCAATTGATACATCCATAATAGGATGAGCACTATAAGTACTAATACCACACATTGAAGGTATGTCAATTGTTTTAAACTATATGTACATGCAAAAGAAAAACCATGGTTAGAGAAAAACATGACATTTCTGTTAGATGGGTGGGCATCTAGGTTCTTGTGTTTACTGGTCCCTAAAGAAAGGCTGGTATGGTGGTGGTGTTTTGGTTTTTGGAAACATTGAAGTTGATTTGGATTGTTGGATGGTAGTAGCTTTGTGATGATGGTGTGGTGTACAACTGGATTCCTGGTTGCTTGGTGTGAGCCTGAGTTGCAGTTATGGGTGATGAGGTTGTTTGTGGTGTTGTTGTTTATGTTTCATCTGATAGAGGGCAAGGAAGGTGTATGTGTGTATGTCCTTAGGAGCTGGTGCTTTTGTTTGTGTTGGTGATGTTTTGAAATCCAAGTATATCCATAGAGATGGTACCAAATGCCTGCTCCTATCCCCTGATTGATTTCCAGCAGAATGAACACAAAAGGTGTTGATACCACACACTAAATAGGAAGTAGTAGACATGGCAGGATATCACTAAATTCACATGCAAAAAAGGAAAAAACTGTTAGGTGAAAACATTGTGTCATAGCCCTTTTCCTGAAAAGTTTGATCAAGCTGGTATGATTGAAATTGCTGCCCCAGAACTTTGGTGTTTGGACTATATGGTCTGCTCCCATGTATTTCTGATGTTCAACCATATCTATTAGAATTGGAGGTGGAAGTGTGATTTGATGAAGGCTGAAGTTTGCTTGTTTTCTTATGTCTAAAAGCTAGGGTGTTCATTTGGTCAAGTCTAATTTGACCTCTGATTTGCCTGGGAAGGTTAAGAATGTTCTCAAAATGGGTGATTTGAGGAACATCATGGCTGAGCTTAGGTAAAGAATCAGCAGGACAATTATCTTCCATATAAACATGAGAACATTTGAATTCATGACACTGGGAGCAGAGGCCAATCCGTTTCTGCAGCTGCATCTCTAAGCTCCAAGGAGGCTCAGATTCATGGTTAATCCAATGAACAAGTAGTGTAGAGTCAGCTTCTAAATGCACTTTAAAATGGCCATTCTCCAAGCACCACTTCATGCCAATAATGACTGCTTCAGTTTCTGCCATGTCATTGATTCCAAGTGGACTTGCTATGGCATGGATAAATCTCCCCAGATGATCTCTAATAATTGCCCTGTACCAATTTTTACTGGATTGCTGAGGGCACTGCCATCACTGTTCAGCTTGACAAATCCATCCTCAAGTTTGTGCCAAGTCACCTGTGATGTGCATATGTGATGTTGCATTGTTTCAACTGTGGAGTAAAGTTCATTCCAATGAAGAGGCTAGTGAAAGGAAGGATAAGTGGCTCTGAGGAGAAGGTTGACGTCAGAGTTGATGGGGAATAGAACTCTGATCATAGATAATTTCTTGGAGCCTTATCTCTAGCGCTACATCTATCTTTCCAAAGGTTCCAGCAAATGATATTTGGGAGTGTATCCAGGAGAAGCTTATGTGCGTCATTCCTGCTCTTCTATATCCACCATTTCATCAAAATCAATCTAAGAGGCATGACTTGGATTTTGACCACGAAATTGGACGTGGAATTTGGAATAAATTATATATTTGAGTTCGTGATATTAAGTTATCTTTGAAATATTTTGGAATCAAGGCGCATGGGCCCGAGGGTTAACTTTATTGACTTTTCGAGCGAAGTTGGGAATTGTTATAAATTAATTTATTTTAAGTATTGGAGTATATTTTGATTGATTTGCACATTGTTTGACTAGTTTCAGATCGTTTGGCTTTGAGTCAAAGAGTTGGAGAGATATTGGGGCCGGTTAAGGAACATCAGAGCGAGGTAAGTCTTCTATCTAACCCTGTGAGGGGGAATTCACCCAGTAGGTGTTATATTTTTATGTGCTACATGTTGTGGGAGCTACGTATGTATGAGGTGACGAGTGTCTGTGCGTATGCTAGGATTCCTAGTTTGTCCGGGTAGACTTAGGTTTACATCATGCTTTAATTGTACTATTTGAGTTATCCTTGCCTATTGAATTCTTTTATTACACGTTACGACCTGAGACTAGGCTTGCGTAGAGTGATAGACTCGCTATTGTAGAGATTTGACGAGCTACTTGATTTATCCGCAGAATAATTGTACTCCCCTTATGGATTTCTCCCGCGTTGAGCCTTTTCATCGAAAAGCTTCCTTATATTTTATAACTCATTTGTTTATTCGTGAATGGGGTCAAGGTCCCGTTAAAGTATCATATTCTTATAGTATCGGGCCATCACCTCGGCAGTATCATATTCTTTTGGGATCGGGCTGTTCGGCTCGGTAGTATCCTCGGCAATATCATATTCTTATGGGATCTGGCCGTTCGCCTAGGCAGTATCATATTCTTATGGGTCGGGCCGTTCGCCTCGGCATTTCTCTAAATACCCTTATGGGATCGGGTCGTTCGCCTCGGCAGCTTCATGAAATATTCTTATGGGAATGAGCCGTTCGCCTCGGCATTTTTATAAATACTCTTATGGGATCAGGCTGTTTTCCTTGGTAGCTTCATGAAACACTCTTATGGGATCGGGCCATTTGCCTCGGCATCGTTGTGCATAATATTTGACAAGAAGTCATCGTATCCTTGAGTTTTCCTGATTTGAGTTGAGACGACCTATCTGGCGGGGACCATTTTTCATATATACTCCGGTTGAGGAGGTGACCGATAATTGAAAGCTTGAGTTTACTGTTCAGAGGAAGATTGTACCACGTACCTATATTTGTTTATGCTGATTATTTTTACTGCCTCATATTTGTTTACTTCCTACTGTATTTGACTTATTGGACCACTAGTAAGTGTCGATGTGGACCCCTCGTCACTATTTCTCCGGCGTTAAGCTAGATACTTACTGAGTATGCGTTGATTTACGTACTCATACTACACTTGCTGCACTTATTATGCAGGTATATATATGTCTGGTCGTCTTTGGGGCGCAAAGGCGTGGCTATTGTGGGAACTTATGATGAGCTGCATTCCATGTTACGATCCGTAGTATACTGAGTCTCCATCAGAGTTATTTATATTCTCCTGTCTAACTTGTATTCCAGACACATGTTGTATTTTATTATATTTTCTAGTAAATGCTCATGCACTTGTGATACCGGATTTTGGGGGTTCCTACTGGATGTTCATTATTGTAGTTCACGTAATCATTATCATTTCACCTAGTAATTTATATTTTATAGGAAAATTGGAAAAATAAAATCACGGGTGTTCTACGAGTACCAAATTTCACTCTATTTATTTAATGAGATTTATGATTTTAAATATAATGAAATGAGTATCTAAGTTGGTTAATCACCGTTGGCTTGCCTGACGGTGGCGTTAGGTGCCACCACTGCCTATAGTGGATTTTGGGTCTTAACAACAATCCTTCCTTATGCTTCCGCGTGAGACTTACATTAGAAAATATGTTTTGAAAATAGTTTTCACGAAATAGCTACACGCACTTTAGCCCACCTTATGACGCCGCATGTCTTCACGTAGTTCTCCTACAAGCAACACACACATGCGTCCCACCTTATACCGCCGTGCACATCAACCCGAGCCTTATACCGCTGCATGCACATCAATATCATATCACAATAACAAATCTCACCAAAAGTGCCCACATATCACAACTTGCCAACGACAACAATATCAATGTTTCCACAACAATAGCCCATGGCTCCACCACAACGTATACAAGAATATCAACAACAATAATGGATGGAAAATGCTTAATAGGATAGATGTTCCAACAATAACCATCATCTCCTCAACGTATTAACAACTTCCATAACCTCAACATCAAATAACTCAACAATGAGAAAACAACGTGTAACCACAATATTAGATAAGACTAATTCACAATAAAGGAAACGATCTTCAACAATGATTATCAAATAACGGAAGTCAACAATAAAGGGAAACATGAATAATTAATTTAACAATGATAATTAACAATGAAGAGATAACATGTGACTATAAAGGGCAACGGGTTCAACTAAAGCATGGGAGCAATTTAGCAAGTAAAATGTAGGACAATTACTAAAAAATTCAAGTAAAGCATTTAAGGATAGTCTAACACAATTAAGGATGATTTACCTATGAGAATCTAGAACATAATATACATTTCAATTAAAGCATGGAAATAGTCTAAGTAGCCTAAACCGGTCAAATACTACGTATAACTCGTGTACCCACTCGTCACCTTGCGTACACGGATTTCACTTAGACCAATTGAATCAAACAATACCAATCCTAAGGGGTAGTTCCTCCACACGAAGTTAGGCAAGACACTTACCTCAAATGGGCCAATTCACAACTCGAAAATAGCTTTTTCCTTAAAGTACGCCTCCACACGGCTCAAATCTAACCAAAATCGACTCAATAACATCAAACAATACTAGGGAATTCAATTGTAATACATAAAGTTAAGATTTTTACACTTTTTCCAAAAGGTTAACAAAGGTCAAGTTGCGACTCGCCCGGTCGAAACCCGGGTCAAATGGTAGATTCTGTCTACCCATGACCCCACGAGTTCATATATGTGAGTAGTTTCAAAATTCGAGTCCAAATTGACTCTCAAAACTCAATTTCTTATTTTTCAAAAACTTGACAAAGTTTCATAAATTTTAACTTTGATTCACATGATTTTGATGTTAAAATCTAAGATATGTTGATGGAATATCATTAGAAATAAATTAGAATCACTTACCTAAGGTTTGCGGGTGAAAATGCCCTCTCCGAATCGCCTCCTACCGAGTCTAGAGTTCAAAAATGAGGAAATGAACTCAAATATCACGTCACTCGGCTATTAGTCCACTCGCAGATGTCGCATTTTTGAACCCGAAAATCCAAAGAATCACTCGCCAATGCAAATACCCTTCCACCTCTTCTATCATCGCAATTGCGATGAAAAGTTCGCAATTGCAAACTTTGGACTTTGGTAATTGCGACAAAATGGATCGCAAATGCGAACTGACCCCTTCCCAGCCTTTTTCACAAATGTGAACACTGGGCTCGCAAATGCGAACCCGGAAGGTTTGTCTTAACTGTGCAATTGTGAACTTAGACCTTGCAATTGCGAGATCTGAGGCCTGTGCAGAAACCCACAAGCTTTTGATTCCGACCACACTCCCGCTAAGCGTCCGAAACTTACCCGAGCCCTCGGGGCTCCAAACCAAAATTCACACAAGTCTAAAAATATCATACAAACTCACTCCCATGATCAAAACACAAAACTAGCATCTTAAACTATAAATTGGACTCTCAAAACGCATGATTTTCAAAGAGTATTTCAAGAACTTCTAAAATTACAACTACGCGTCTGATTCCTATCAATTCAACTCCGAATGATGCCAAATTTTACAGACAAGTTCTAAATTCTATAACGGACCTATTCCAAGTCTCAAAATTATTTTCCGATCTCAATAGCTAAAAGTCAACCTACGGTCAAACTTTTTAACTTAAAATTGCCATATTTTGGCAAATCAACACAAATCAACCTACGAACTTCCAAAATTAAGTCTGGGCATACACCCAAGTCCAAAATCACTATAGGAAGCTATCAAAGTCGTAAAAACACAGTTCCGGGGTCATTTTCACAAAAGTCAAAGTTTGGTTAATATTTTCAAATTAAAGCTTCTAAGTCTAGAATCAAGGGTACAAATCAACCCGAAAGCCTTCCGTAACAAACTAATCAACCTCGCAAGTCATAAAAGAATAAACTCGCATATGTGAAGATATAAAGGTGGTTAACGGGGCATAATTACACAAAATGACCGATCAGGTCGTTACATTCACTTATGTTCATTTGTGGTTGTGTGACTTGCCGGGTGTGATGACGCGATATGTTATTTTGAGATCTAGCCCTTATTTTCGTGTTCCAAGACCTCGATTATCTCCATTTAGTGTTTCTCGATTTGCATGCTTAGTCCGTATCTTTTTTCGAAAAGTTTTTAAATTTGAGAAAAATATTAATTTTAGCTTTAAAATGATTTGAGTTGACTATGGTCAATATTTTACATAAATGATCCCATATAGGTATTTTAACGATCCACGTAGGTCTGTATCATAATTTTGGACTTGGGCATATGCCCGAAATCGAATTCGGAAGTCCCTAACTTGATTTGACGTGATTTGTTGAAAACTAAAAATTTGAAGGTTTTAAGATTTCCAAAGTTTGATCGTAGGTTGACTTTATGGCTACCAGGTTTGAATTCAGTTCCGGGATTTGATGTAGGTTCATTTTACTATTAAAAACTTGTCTGTAAAATTTGATGCAAAACGGAGTTGATTGATAGGATTCAGGCGCTCGGTTGTGAATTCGGAAGTTCTTGAGTTTCATCAAAACATCCATGCATTTGACGTCCAATTCGTAGTTCTAGGTGTTATTATGGTGTTTTGATCATGCGAGCAAGTTCGTTTTATTTTATTACACTTGTGTGCAGGTTTGGTTTGGATCCCGAGAGGCTCACATGAGTTTCAGATATGCTACAAACTATTTGAGCTTAGAAAAATTTGTTTTTTTTGTTATTGGGGTCCGGTTCAATGTGCTTCATGATCGCGACGCTACTATTGCAATCACGAAGCTACTATTGCAATCGTGAAGGGGTATCTGGGCTGAGGCAAAAATCATTCTTCACGAACGCGAAGTAGAGGGGGCTTACCCTTCGCGAACGTGACTGTCCACTTGCGAACACGTAGGGTTATGGGGTTTGTGAGGGGATTTGTCTGATGTTCTACGCCAATGCAAGCCTAGGCTCGCGAACACGATGGTCCGGGGGAGAGGCCATCGCATACGTGTACAACATCTTGCAAACGCGAAGGCCATTTAGGCCGCAACGCTTCACGATCGCGTCGGGTGTCTCGCGAATGCGATGGACACCTGATGCCTAGTCTTTTAAACTTCTAAAAATCTGGATTCTTCTCATTTTTCACCAGTTTCAAGTTTTAGCTCGACCTAGAGGTGATTTTGAAGAGGTTTTCATTCCAACTTCATAGGTTAGTAGATTTTAACTTAGTTATATTTCCATAAACACCCATTGATTTTAACCTTTAATCTATGCTTTTTATGGTAGAAATTAGGGATTTAGGTAGAAATTAAGGATTTTAAGAAATTGAGATTTAGAACTCAAATTGAGGTTGGATTTCGAGACTAATCACATAACCGGGCACGGGGGTAATTGAGTTTTTGTCCGAATCTCGGGTTTTGATCAAGAAAGCCCGGGGTTGACTTTTTCCAAAAACATTAAATATTGAATCATTTTTACTCGTGGGGTGGTTTCTAAAGCTTATTTTGAATTATTTGAACTATATTTGGTTAGATTTGATTGGTTTGGACGCTAATTCTAGAGAAAAAGCCACGGTTGAGCATTGATTTGGTTGCGGAGTGAGGTAAGTGTTGTGGTTAACCTTGACTTGAGAGATTAGGACTTGTTGGTCTATTTGCTATGTGTTTTATGTGTGGGGACAACGTATATGTGAGGTCATGAGTACTTGTACATTGTTATTTGGGTTAAAGCATGCAGGTGGAAATTGTTTCTTTGAATTATATTGTCTTATTAATTATGTTATCCATGCTTAGGTTAGATTATAACTTCTTTAATTATTCGTTTCATATTTATTGTTATGTTAAAGATGTTAAATAGTTTGGAAGTTGGAGTTTGATATCATGGCACCATATTTGAAGTGAAACTATTCCCCTCCTTGTTTTATTATTCGAATTTATATTCTTTCTTGGTGAGCAAGAGAGGAATATCACGAAGGGTGTTGTCGTGCCTCATGTGCATTCATTATCATACATGGTGAGATTTTAGAGTTAAAGCACAAAGAGTGATGCCATTCCATTTTCATATCATTGATTTAACTGATTTTTGATTTTGGTGATTTACTTAGTTATTTCGTGATTTCATACTTGCAGTATTTATTATATCTTCCCCTTTTCACATGTTTCCTCCAAGTTAGTATTTTATCATTCTTTGTTAATATTGTTGCTTTATATATACTTGTACATATTTATTTACATAGGTGTCTTGTCATAGCCTCGTCACTACCTCGTCGAGGTTAGGTTCAATACTTACGGAGTATGTTGGGTCGATTTTACTCATACTACACTTCTGCCCTTCCGGTGGAGATACTGGTATTGGTCCCAGCGGTGCTTGAGGTGCGTCGGCTAAGATTATCTTCATACGGTGACTCGAGGTAGATCAGCTGGTGTTCGCTGTAACGACCCGATCGGTCGTTTTGGGCTCTAGCACTTCGTCCGGCGGTTTGAGGCCTTGTGTACCTTCACTTTAGGTATTATGACATGTACGTGTGGTCAGAGTTGAATTTTGGGAAATTCGGAGTTGATCTGGAAAGAAAATTCTAACTTTGGAAGCTTTAAGTTGGAAGAATTTATTAAGGTTTGACTTTTGTTTAACCGACCTCAGAATCGGGATTTGAAAGTTACAATAGGTTCGTATGACAATTTTGGACTTGGACGTATGTTCGGGTTGAGTACCAGGTGATCCGGGAACATTTCGGCGCCTATTAAGGTTGGCATTTTGGATGTTTAAGAAATTCTTATGTTTTATTTGAAATGAATTTTGGTGTTATCGATGTCTGTTCGAAGTTCCGAGCCTTGGAATAGGTTCGTATCTTGATTTGTGACTTGCACGTAAAGTTTGGCATCATTACGGAATGTTTTGATGTGGTTCGGATGAGTTCGTCAAAGTTTAAAGGTTTGAAAGTTTAAAGAAGGGTTTTCATCGTCGATCTGTAGTTTTGATGTTGTTTGGCATTATTTGAGGCTTCAACTAAGTCCGTATCATGTTTTAGGATGCATTTGTGTGTTTGGATGGGGTCCCGGGGGACTCGGGTTTGATTCAGATTGAATCGGAGTGGGAATTTGCCCTTATGCATTTTTTGGTGGCAGCACATCTTGTGTAACCGCACCTGCGAGATTTTGGCCGCAGGGGAGGAGCTGCAGAAGCAGCCAAGAGGGTCGCAGAAGTTGTTCTGGGCAAGCTAGGTAGTGGCCGTAGGTGCGACTCTATTTCCGCATCTGCGATGGCACAGATGCGGTGTCCTTGAGCGCAGAAGCAGATTTGCTAGGGAAGGACGGGACCGCAGATGTGGTCGAGTTTTGCAGAAGCGGAACCGCACCTGCGCATGAGGAGCCGCAGAAGCGAGGGCGCAGAAGAGCTAGAGGATCTGCAAATGCGGTAGGCGACCTAGCCTGGGTTCTCGCAGGTGCAAGAGTGAAGCCGCATAAGAGACTTGGGGACCGCAGGTACGAAAGGTCGCTGGGCAGTGTTATTTTAAGAATGGGATTTGGCCCACTTTCGTTCATTTTCATTTGGTTGGGCAGTTTTTAGAGCTCTTGTAGGGGAGAGTTTCATCATCTATGGAAAGGTAAGTTTTTCCCACCTATAATAAGTTAAATACATGGATTCTATAGGGATTTAAACATGGAACTTTGTAGAAATTGTGGGATTTTGGTAGAAAACCTAGAATTTGGTATTTTTGGAATTTGACCACGAAATTGGACATGGAAATTGGAATAAATCATATATTTGGATTCGTAATGTTATAGGTAAAGTTTATCTTCAAACAGTTTCGTAATTCGAGCACGTGGGCCCGAGGGCTAACTTTATTAACTTTTAGAGCGGAGTTGGGGATTTATTATGAATTGATTAATTATGGGTAATAGAGTATATATTTATGGATTCGCACATTGTTTGACTAGTTTCGGAGTGACGGGTATCAGTTTGAGGTGTTAGAATGGTGTTGGATCTGGTTATGGAACTTTGGAGCGAGGTAAGTCTCCTGTCTAACTCTGTGAGGGGGAAACTACCCTAGGTGATGTATTTGATATGTGTTACTTATTGCAGGGGATACGTACGCACTAGGTGATGAGAGTGCGGACGTAGCTAGATTCATGTTATGTCCGGGTAGATTTAGGTCCTCGCCATGCTATAACTATACTATTTGAGCTGCCCCTTGCCTATTAAATTCCCTTATTTTACGTTGCGACTTGAGACTAGACTTGTGTAGAGTGGTAGACTTGCTATTGTAGAGATTCAACTGGCTTCATGATTAGCCACAGAATAATTGTACTCCTCTTATGAATTCCTCCCGCGTTATGCGTTCTCATCGAAAGGTTTCCCTTAAAATTTATAACTCACCCATCTATTAGTGAGTGGGGCCAAGGACCGGTCCAAGTTTCTTATTCTAATGGGATCGGGCTATTCGCCTCGGCAGTATAAAAGATACATCTATGGTTGGTGTCGTTCGACCATTGGCAGTGAGCACATTATGATGGGATCAGGTCGTTCGCCTCGGTAGGATTATGTATCATACTCTCATGGGAGTGGGCCGTTGACCTCGTCAATACAATAGATGTATCTATGGTTCGACAACATTAGGATGGAACGGTTCGTACGCCTCGACATTTCTATGAAATACTCTTATGAAATCGTGCGTAATAATTGATAAGAAGCTAATATATCTGTGAATTTTCCTGATTTGAAATGTGACGACCTATCTGTGAGGTCCATTATATATATACTCCGATTGAGGGGGTAACTACTAGATGAGAGCTTGAGTTATTGCTAAGAGGCGAATTGCACCACGTATTTATACTTGTTATTTCATTAATTTACTCTGACTCACATCTGTTTACTTCTACTGTATCTGTCTTATTGGACCACTAGTATGTGTCGATTTTGACCCCTCGTCACTACTTCTCTGGGGTTAGGCTAAATACTTACTGGGTACGCATTGATTTACGTACCCATTCTACATTTGCTGCACTTATTGTACAAGTACATATATGTCTGGTGGCCTTTTGGGCGGAAAGGCGCGGCTATTGCATGGACTTTACCGTGAGCTGCATACCATGTTACAATCCGCAACCTACAGAGTCTCCATCAGAGTTATTTATGTTTTTCTGTCTAATTTGTATTCTAGACAGATGCTGTACTTTATTATATTGTCTAGTTGATGCTCATGTATAACAGAACCATCAAAACTCCAATCCGAGGTCAAATGCTAAAAAGTCAAACTTGGTCAACTGTTCCAACTTAAAGCTTCAATAGCATGGATTTCAAGCGATGGCAGCAGAAAATGTTCTTCTATCTAACCACACTCAGTTTGCACCGCTTTATCAGCGAGGACGTTCCGGTTTTAGGAGAAGAAACTCCCGAAAATGAACGATTTGTGGTCACGGAGGCATGGAAGCATTCTGACTTCTTATGCAAAAACTATATTTTAAGTTGCTTGGAAGACGGATTGTACAATGTTTATAGTGTCATGAAAACATCAATAGAGTTGGGGAATGATTTTGAAAAGAAGTACAAGACTAAAGATGCTGGACTTAAGAAGTTTGTGGCCGCCGAATTTCTGGATTTCAAAGTGGTTGATGGCAAATCTATCATAACGCAAGTCCAAGAATTGCAAGTTATTGTTCATGACCTCCTTGCTGAAGGTATAAACCAAGTCAATATTTAACACCGGGTTTTGGGGGTTCCTACAGGTTGTTCATCATTGTAGTTCGTGTAATATTATCATTCACCCTGTAAATTCTATTTCATGTTATTTAATTAATGAAAATTATGATTTCAAATTACTAAAATGAGTAAGTTGATAGATCACTGTTGGCTTGCCTGACGGCGGTGTTAAGATCCACCACGACCTATAGTGGATTTTGGATTGTAACAGCTTGGTATCAGAGCATTAGGTTCACTTGGGTCTCACGAGTCATGAGAAAATCTAGTAGAGTTTTGCGGATCGGTACGGAGACGTCTGTACTTATCTTCAAGAGGCTACATGGCTTTTAGGAGAACTTCCCTTCTTGATTCTGTTACACCCTATATTTTTGTACGTAAAAGTACGCCATAAGTAAATTGATGAAAGCTCGAAAATGAGATATTACATCCCATATTTTCGTACCTTAAAGTTTCATCGTAAGTTAATCGACGTAAGCTCGGGAATGAGATTATTTTGAAGTTATAAGTATTATGCTATTTTAAACAAGTGATAAGTAAATTCGTGAAGTGAAAGGGTAAGCGAATCGAAGAAAATGAATTTCGACGAAGTTTGACATTTTGAGATAACATATGGTCCAAGCTACAATACCCGACATTTATGGACTGGTACCATATAAGGTACCACATGACCATGATAGTAAGATTTATAAAGTGTGATAAAAGTGAGTAGTATTTTAAGTAATTTGAGATAATTCTTAATTATGTAAAAAATTAAGAAATTATGGATTTTTAGTGGGATATTAATTAAAAGCTTTGGATAAATCAAAACCCAACATGGCAGCAAGCCACCCAAAACATTGTGACTCTTAAGTCATCATGGGCTATGTGACAAGATTAAGTCATTTGGATTATGTGATTAAGCCACCACATAAAGTGGGGCCCACATCCATATATAAGATATCTCAAATTCATGAACAAGCTACATAAGTAGCGTTAAAACCATTCTAATATGCATCTGCATATTATATATCATATAAGCAACGCAAGACCTTCACCAATTCAAATCAATGTGAGAATTTTAGCATCTTCAACAAGATTTCATGGCAATTCAACAAGATTTCATAGCATCTTAAGCAACGTGAGATTTTGCAATTAAAAGGGAGCACGATGCAATCTTTCTCAAGAACATCATACGGATATTTTCCTACTTCGATCCACCGTTATATGTTTTGTCGCAATCGACGTGTGTTAGAGGGATTGTCAAGAGAATCAACTCAGGTATGTTAAGGCTATCCCTTCTTTCTTTTTGGCATGATCCAAATAATATAAATGAAATGAGCAAAATACGCAACTTTCATAAATGATTATATTCATAGAAATACTAGGAGTGTCTATATTATTGATTCCCCATGTGAATTATTATTATTATTATATATTCTATTCGTGGGTCTCAGAAATATACGTATTTGATAAAGTTTATCCGAAAGACATATTGATTTTTATGACAATCCGAGAAATTATATTAACGTATTTCTTATGCATTTCATACATTTATACATGCACATTGACCCATGACTAGATGACACTATATACGCGTATATTATATGTATACAGGATATGGAAAAAGGTTACGGCATTATATACGCACCACCACCTGATCAGCTGGTATACGTTGATGATTTTGCCCACAGTGGCCAAGATGATATGATGGGATGCCCTCAGAGGCTTGATGATGTTATTAATACATATACCTATACATGGCATGACATTTATACGCATATGCATGGTATTTTAAATATTAAATATTCACAGAGTTATTCAAACTTACATGTTGAGTCTTTTACTCCATGTTTCTCTCACGTCTACTATTGACTGATGTTCATTCCTTACATACTCGGTACATTATTTATACTGACGTCCCTATTGCCTGGGGATGCTACGTTGCATGCCCGCAAGTCGCAATAGACAGGTCGAGAGTCCTCCAAATAGGCTATCAGCTCATCGGAAGCTGTTGGTGCGCTCCATTTGCTCCGGAGTTGCTTGTTTGGTTAGTATGATTTAGACTTTTATTGTTTGTTATGGCGGGGCTATGTCCCGACCTTTATGACAATTATGTATTCTTAGAGGCTTATAGACATATGTCATGGGTACGTGTACTTGTATGGCCTTGTCGGCCTATGTTTTGAGTTTATAAATGATCATGTTGGCCTTATAGGCCCGTATGTCACGTGTATAAGTTGGTATTTCATGTTGTATTCTACTTGTCTCACGAAAGCCCCTCTGGCTCAGTTATCTATGATAGTATGATACGTTATGTTGGTACTCGAGTGTGTAAAGTACTGGGTGCCCGTCGTAGCCCATCGGTTTGGGTCATGACAAAAGTAGTATCAGAGCAGTTCTGTCCTAGGGAGTCTACAAGTCGTGTCTAGTAGAGTCTTGTTTATGGGTGTGTTGTGCACCACACTTATAAGTAGGAGGCTACAGGGTATTTAGGACTGTCACTCTTTCTTCTTACTCTAGATCGTGTGGTAGAGCTCAGTTGTAAGAACTCAGTTTCCTAAACTCTATCTTATCCATAATACGACGATACCTATATCCAGAAAGATGGTTGGTAAGAGATATAGCTGTGGAAGAGTTGAGTCAGAGGAACTTAATTTTTGCATCATGCTTATGAAGAATAAATATGAGGCATTCAGCCGTTGATGTGTATAATAAGATGTGTAAGCTTCTCGATAAGGATCTCTAAGGCAAGAATGCCTATCCACTCGTACGGTAAAAAGGAATAAGAGAATCGGAAGGTAGACACAAGTTTCAGCAAGTGAAATAAGCAAGGTGAAGAAAGGTACGAGGTACCCAGTTAATGAAGATTAACAATATTTACAATTGAAGCAGAGAAATATAAGCATTATGAGTTACCTCCAACAATAACAGAGGTATGTACAATTGGCCACACCGATCTAAGTTATGCCCTATGGGAGCTAACAAATATGGTTTAAAATAATGATGGGATATCAGGATCCAGCTGGGGCTAGAATAACCCAAAATGATGGATGGATTGTTTGCATTAGTTGACATTTCCGAAGGATATTGCAAATGTGCTAATAAATCTCCTTGTAAGACACCCAGATGATGAACTCTAAAATAGTACATCTAGATATGAGTACTACAAAGATAGGCACTGGAAGCCTTGAAGGGATAAATATTACCTTATTGTGGCTCCCGTCCCTAGTAGAACGGGAATGTTAGGCAACCCGAAGAGCCAGAGGATGGAGCAAGGGGAGCTAAAACCAAAAGAATGTCTTGTTGGAGTTTTCAGAATAAAGTGATAGACATAAATGTTAGCAGGGAAATAAGAAGAAAGTTAATGAAGCATTATGAGTAAGATGTGATACATGGATGACAACGGTAGATCAAAAAGATGACAGTATTACAGAGTCTATAGTCAAGTAAAGGAAAAGACGAGAGGTGACAGGCCTTGAGACAGCAAAAGTGTATAGGCCATAAAGTCATATCCTCATTTCGAGAAATAAGTTCGTGACTCTAACGGGACTACCAGAAGGAAAAGTTAGACCCTAGAATAATAGAAATCAATATGGGCTGGTGAACAAGACAAACTAAACATGAATTAGGGACTGAGTGATTTGACAATGGTCGACATCATGAGGATTTCAGATTGCGTTCTGGCGATAATAGAATGGACAACAGAAGAAGATTCATGAGAAATTCAGAGAATGGTCACTCAGGAAGATGCTTCCCTAAAGCAAGCAATGTGAGCAAAGTTAAGCTTAAGGGACTATGTGTGTTAGTTATACTAGCTGTCACCCTCGTGAGTAAGAAATTTTATTATCCTTGGTACAGAAGGATTACCGCAAGGTGGGTAAGGGTCATCGATGATAGGCAAGGATACCAAAGATGAAGAGGTAAAACATCTATAGGTAGATCGTCGTAGTGCTAAATCTTAGTACTCCCCTAGAGGGGGAAATATGGAGTGATATGGCGTTAAGTCAGAATTAAGTGGTTCTAGTAACTATGGAATGGTAAAGGAAGAATATGATAAAAATGAGAAAGGAATGAGATTGCACTAATCCAAATCTTTCAGATATGCTACGATTCCAGAACATTAGGCAAATACGACGTCAAGGAAAGGAAGTAAGGGTTCCTGCCCGAGATGTTATTGATAGATAAGGAGCCAGTGCGAGATGTAAGTTAAGACAAAGGAAATAATCCAAGAAAGATTACGTGGAATAATGATATGAGAATGGGCCAACGAGTAATTAGTAGTTGATTCAGGAAGAGCCTAGTTATGTCTAGTCAAGAGGATACAGACAAATTAGCAGGTCGTGCAAGATAAATATAGTAAAACCCAATATAGTGAATTTAGCCTCGCAGTTATGACATTGTAATACTTGACAAATATTCAGATAAGGAGTCGGGGTAGTTAAAAGTATCATATGAGTTGCACGAAAATTTCGGCATGCGTGAGAACTAAGATAAGCTAAGTATGCACGCAACAAGGGGGCAGAAAGACCAGAAAAAGTAATAGCTTGCGTTTAAAGAAAGTTGAGAAAGAATAAAAGGAATTATTAGATCAATGATCCAGAGTTAGTTACGTTATGAACGCACTTAAGATTTCGGATTATTATTCATGCAACATATATGTTGACAATCATACAGCCGTAGAAGACTCCGGTATATGTTCAAAGAAAAAATTGAGTCCAGGTCATAGACAAAGGATTGAATTATTAGAAGATTGTATCCGGGATATTCCATAGCGTCCATGAAAGACTAAAGTAATATCTAATACCAGAAGCCGCAGATCGGGAGATAGCTTAAGCCTACATAAAGGCCGATCAGAAAGAAGAGGAAACTAAAACGTTACATCAACTAAGTAAATTAGGAGTCTGATTATTAGACCTAGAAAGTTATAGACATCATGATTAAGAACAGTGCAGAATCACTCTTAATATCATAGGCACAAGAGAGATAGCACAGTATCCATATTCTATAAGGGCTCTACGATAAAGCCAGTTAGAAGAGTACCAGCCTTATAAGAAGTCAGTTTGAAGCTCCCACCGGATTATGCATGCACCAAAGGTGCAAGTGTTATAATAAAAGCTTCAAGTTATAGATGTGAATTGTACCTATGTAGAAGGGAGGTCATGAAAGAGATAGAAGATATGATGTGAGATTTTAAGACAAAGGTAAACAACGTACGAGATACTCAAATGTAGAAGGTTGTGAACAGTTCATACTTCGGATAGAAGGCTAGAAGCACAGGGATTCAGTATCCAGGAATGATAGTGGCATCGTCAGTGTCATATCTTCCAGCCTATGGTTTCTAGGTACTGAGAGATCTAGTCAAGAGAGCAAAGAAGAGTCAGAGATGATATAATGTCTCGCTTGATGTTCCAGAATAACATAACAAAATCTATGGTGCAAGCAAGTTGAAGGAAGGTGGAGAATAATATAGATAGATATGTGTAGGTCGCAAGCTAAAGTATGGTAAAATGACAAGGTTTTAGGAAGACATGAGTAAGGATAAGAAAGGGCGGGTAAGAAGGTGACGAGAATGGATAAGTCCTCGGGATTAATCCCATGAAAACAAGAGAGCTAATAGTTTCTCTAAGTTATAGAAAACTCAATATAACCTGAATGAACTCAAAGGAGTCTAAGACTAGTAGAATTTAGAATAAATAGAATGCTTCCCTGGTAGTAGAATGAGGGTGTAATTGTGATAGATAAAGGACGATGTTTGGGCCTTCGATTAAGTGATGATTTCATGAATTGTGCAGGATTAAAATACCCGCGTAATGTGAATCACATTGGGATGCTATGAAATATGGTTATGGAAGTATAGTATCTCCCCTAGGTGGATCAGGAAAGTCACTTCAGATATTCCTCAATGAGAGTAAGCCCTAGTGTGAATGCATTACGTAAGAGGTTTCAAGTTGTCAGTGGCAGATTATGGATCAACGTAAATGTAAATCGACAATAGATGAATGAAGTTCCAACATATGAGAGGAGATAAGGATTCCATCCTTTAGATGAACAGTAATAAGGAAGCATTGAAGGACTTGGATTTATACATTTATCATAAGAAGCAAGAGAGTAACCTGGAATTGGGTAGCAGACCTCGATAATAATAAAACCAAGGCAAGAGTTATGGTATAGTAAAGTCATACGGATGAATAACCAGGTTTATGAGACAAGATATAGCAATATTCGTAAGTTCAACAAAGTACCGAGCAAGGAACTTCACTACACCTATATATGCCCAGAGAGGCACCTTGTTAAGTTATGTATATGTTCACAAAGTGAGGCCTAGAGATTGGCTAAAAGTAAAAAGGAGAGAAGAGTCGTATAGGCGCATATACAAGGGCAAAGTTGTACAGGCTTCATGATAGAAGGTAGCAACAGTTACGAGATTGGAAGGATTCCGACCACATGTCGTGGTGTGAGCAAGAGGCCCAAAGGGGGAATGCCATGGCCTTTGGAATTATTCACAGAACATTTGCCTAGATGGCAAGGAGAGTACTAAAGTATTCGGAAGACATAATTTATTGAAATATTAAGTGTATCAGTCAACATTCGAGCATGAATGTTCCAAAGAGGGGAATAATGTTACACCCCATGTTTTTGTACGTAAAAGTACGCCATAAGTAAGTTGATGAAAGCTCGAAAATGAGATATTACAGCCCGCATTTTCATATTTTAAAGTTTCGTCATAAGTTAATCAATGTAAGCTCGGGAATGAGATTATTTTAAAATTATAAGTATTATGCTATTTCAAATAAGTGATAAGTAAATTCGTGAAGGTAAAAGGGTAAGCGAATCGAAGAAAATGAATTTCATCGAAGTTTGACATTTCGAGATAAAATACGGTCCAAGCTACAATACCTGGCATTTATGGACTAGTGCCATACAAGGTACCTCATGACCATAATAGTAAGATTTATAAAGTGTGATAAAAGTGAGCGGTATTTTAAGTAATTTGAGATAATTCTTAATTATGTGGATAATTGGGTAATTATGAATTCTTAGTGGGAGATTAATTAAAAGCTTTGAATAAATTAAAAACTCCACGTGGCAGCAAGCCACCCAAAGCTTTGAGACTCTTAAGTCATCATGGGCTATGTGGAAAGATTAAGTCATTTGGATTATGTGTTTAAGCCACCACATAAAGTGGGGCCCACATCCATATATAAGATATCTCAAATGCATGAACAAGATACATAAGTAACATTAAAACCATTCTAATATGCATATGCATATTATATATCATATAAGCAACGCAAGACCTTCACCAATTCAAATAAACATGAGAAATTTAGCATCTTCAACAAGATTTCATGGTAATTCAACAAGATTTCATAGCATCTTAAGCAACGTGAGATTTTGCAATTATAAGGGAGTACAGTGCAATCTTTCTCAAGAACATCATAAGGATTTTTTCCTATTTCAATCTGCCGTTATGTGTTTTGTCGCAATCGACATGTGTTAGAGGGATTGTCAAGAAAATCAACTCAGGTATGTTAAGGCTATCCCTTCTTTATTTTTGGCATGATCCAAATAATACAAATAAAACGAGAAAAATACGCAACTTTTATAAATGATTCTATTCATAGAAATACTAGGGGTGTCTATATTCTTGATTCCCCATATGAATTATTATTATATGTTCTGTTCGTGGGTCTAAAAAACTTCGTATTTGATAAAGTTTATCCTAAAGGCATATTAATTTTTTTGACAATCCGAGAAATCTTATTAACATATTTCTTATGCATTTCATACATTTATATATGTACATTAACCCATGACTAGATGGCATTATATACGCGTATATTATATGTATACGGGATATGAGAAAGGGTTACGGCGTTATATATGCACCACCACCTGATCAACTGGTATACGTTGATGATTTTGCCCACAATGGCTGAGATGATACGATGGGATGCCCTCAGAGGCTTGATGATGTTATGAATGCATATACCTATAGATGGCATGACATTTATACGCATATGCATGGTATTATAAATATTAAAGATTCACAGAGTTATTCAGACTTACATGTCGAGTCTTTTACTCCATGTTTCTCTCACATCTATTATTTACTGATGTTCATTCCTTACATACTCAGTATATTATTTGTACTGACGTCCCTATTGCCTAGGGATGCTACGTTTTATGCCTGCAAGTCCCAATAGACAGGTCGAGAGTCCTCCAAGTAGGCTATCAGCTCATCGAAAGTTGTTGGTGCGCTCCATTTGCTCCGGAGTTGCTTGTTTGGTTAGTATGATTTAGACTTTTATTATTTGTTATGGCGGGGCTATGTCCCGACCTTTATGACAATTATGTATTCTTCGAGGCTTGTAGACATATGTCATGTGTACATGTACTTATATGGCCTTGTCGGCCTATGTTTTGAGTTTATAAATGATCATGTTGGCCTTATAGGCCCGTATGTCATGTGTATAAGTTAGTATTTTATGTTGTATTCTACTTGTCTCACGACAGCCCCTCTGGCTCAGTTATATATGATAGTATGATACATTACGTTGGTACTCGATTGAGTAAAGTACCGGGTGCCCGTCGTGGCTCATCGGTTTGGGTCGTGACAAATTCGTCATCGTGCAGATTGATTCCTTTGAGGCTTATGCCTTTATTTCCTTCCTACTAAATCTTATGCGATGTGAAGCACTTGTTATCAAATGGGCGTCGAGTAGTTGTGGTGGTACTGCAGACGTGGTGCAGGATCTCTTCCCTGCATGTTCGGGCAGGAGATTATCGTCGCCTTGCAGAAGGATGTTCTATCATTTCAGCTCAGTAGCTATATTTTCGATGGTTTTGAGGCTATGCACAGATTGCTATAATGTTCAGGCATTGTTATCGCACGATGTTGGTGTAATGGTAGGGTGCTCATTTATGTGTTGAGCCAGTGAATGATTTGAAAGGAGGATTTCTCAGTGCATGATTCAGAGGTTCAGCATTTAGATCCAGCGGAGGAAAGGCAATCAGACTATAGATGTCCAGGTTTGGTTGATAAAGTAACGAGATTTGATATTTTTGAGCATGGTGGAATTCTCAGTGTGGTGTCATTGTCCTTGTTCAAACGTATTAAGTTTCCCCAGTGTTATGGTCTTCTTTGATATTTGCCTTCGGGGCAGGGTGTTGTGAAATGGTGCCCTAGAAGCGATTGTCAGAGATAACGGTGTGTAATGGTTCAGAATCGAATTGGTATTTCTAATGTCAATGGCTCGAAAAGGATGATCTTGTAAGAGATTTAGAGTCAGTAGCAATTCATTAGTTCCGGTGCTATAGGTATGGATTTGATTTGAGGCAACATTTGGGTAGCGAAGTATGAGGAAGGACATGGCGGGAGGTGTCTCGCGGTGGTTGAATTACTAGCAGGCCAAGTATAAAAAGTGGTGGTCGAGAAGTTTCTTAAAGGAGATGGTTTGACCGAAATGGGAGTGGCAGAGTAGCATATGGATTCTGTGGTAGGATAACCACGTACTTTGAGGAAGATTAGAGTGATTTGGGAGGCATAGTGGAAAGTGACTAGGTCCACGGATTATAATTAGAATGGTGGTTAGTGTACGGAGAAAGATTGAATATGGCAGGAAGAAATTTGCTTGAGATGAAGAGGGGTGTGAAGATTTAATTATCGTTTTGGATGCAACATGACTTGGAGTTTGGAAGGTATTGTTGGACTTTCATTTGATGTCAATAGGGAAGGAACAAGCTTGTAAAGATGGTGGACGAGCATGGGTCCGGAGAGTTTACTGAACTCGTGGTAGTTGTACCCGGTGCAACGTCGTTGGAAGATGTCCGTATGGAATACCACAGGTAGGTTATCTCCTATGAACAGGTTAGCGATTGCGTGATTTTGATGAGATTTCTATGAATAGTTCTACTTACTACCCAACAGAAGGTCGAGTATGCGATTGTGGCCGATAATTTGGAATGTTTCATGAAAAGCCTAACAAAAGACTTCGCGATATTTGACGGGTTAACGGTGCGAGATCATGGTAATTGAGAAGGAGAAATCGTTGTGGGCTCTAGATTATGTGATGCTAGTTTAAAGCTAAGTGGGGGAACCCACCATCAACGATTAGATCGCATGGTTATCTGCTTGTGCGATTTCTTGTTATCGGTGTATTGGTGAGTCATTATGACTAAGGAAAGAATATATCAGGGGTAATTCGAGCAAAGAAATTGATAAATGTGCACTATATTTCACCTTATCGATTCATGTGTAGGTTTCTAGAAGACTCAGAGTTTATGCTTCTTGTGGATGTGATGTACAAGGAAAAGAATTTAGCTGGTTACTTCTTTGAGAGGGTGTTCATGTGCTATCAGAGCGTTGAAATTTGATTATATTCAGAATCAGGTCATAGTGGGTGACTCTCAACAACGGTCCTAGTGGGTTCAAGAATTAAAGTTCTGTGCCTAAGGATTTCGGGTCCGTTGTGTGGTTAAGGACCGGCTTTTTGCAGTGGATTGCAAACAAAACTTGGAATGTTCTATGTTATCATCGAGTATGCGGTGAAGTGTTGTAGTAAAGGAAGCAATAGCTTCGAATTCACGGAAGGTCTTACTGAATGGGTGTACTAGTTGGAGATGCTATTGTGCGCATACGGAGAATATGGGATGGTTCATGAGTATTGAGACGACATGGTCTCGTGATGCGGGTCACTCGGTATGAGCGGATTTGGTTCGTTATGTTTTTGAATGGAACTATTATTATTTCTAAGGCAAGTCGAGAGTAAATTAGAAGAAGTTGGGTCGGTTAGTAATGACTGAATCAGCATGATTGCGGCAAAAATTAGTTCCTTTAGCGTGTGCAGTTATACATGTGGTTTGTGGTTGTACGTGCAGGCTGGACAACCACCGCAACTTGATTCATTTGAGAGGTATTTGATTCAAATGGCCTTGTGGTGTAAATGGATTCCGGAGGAGTCATGGCGGTTTAGATCACGACTTGAGGTTTGTATTTTCTGCGGTTTGGGAATTCAGTTGTGTGTTGCATTGGCTCTTCTGAAATGACCTAAGTGAAAGGTTTCTAGCCAATGAAGTGTTTATTCTACTGGTAGTTCAGGGGTTATGATGAATTCGTGTATTATCGCGTAGCGGCATGATGGGTGCAGTGAGCGGCATGGGCAATTGAAAGTTGAGGGTCAAGGTTGCGGTTCGGTGTTGACAAGAATGTCACGAGCTCAGATGAGAAGGGGAGAATTTAGATGTTCAGAGTAAGCTGGCATTTTCTTTAGTGTCACCTGAGAACGACGTTCTGTGTAAGAGGCTTGGTGTATTGATTTGCGGATTCTTGATTTGCTTTACAGAATTAGAATGGTTGGTGGTATGGATGTGCAGGCTCTGCTACCTGGTGCGAAGGGTCATGGGAGAGTATCCCACGGGGAAATTTGTATAAGTATGACATGTTCGTCACTTTATTGTAAAAGATTGAAACCAAGCATGGAGATTATGGTACTATCGTTAATGTGAGAGTTTATACCCGGAAGGCGCTTTATTCCTTTGGTTTTGAATTGTGGAGTTGTTCCAGATTGAGACGACTTGATTATTCTCCCATGTGTTGAGGTCCCGTGTAGCTTGTGGTGTTATAAGAGCAGGATGGCTCTCGAGATGCAGGTCATTTATCGCGCCTTAGTTATGCTTGGGTTTTGTAGCGTATGGCTATATCTATCTCCCCAAGGTGGTATTTTTGCACTTGGTGTGCTTGTTGTCGATATTTGTTATTTTGTAGGTATAAGAATTACGGCTTGATGTGTGTTTTATTCTTTATTGTTATGTGTGGATCGGGTGGCACACCGCCACGGGTATCATGTTTGGATTGGGTTGCACGCCGCAACGGTATCATGTGTGGATCAGGTTGCATGCCACAATAGTGAGATGTTGAGTATGGTCCCCTATACTTATTTTGTGTATTTGTTTGTCATTCTCTGAGAAAGGTTTCATAGCATCTCTTCGGCCATTTTATTCATTATGCGGGCCGTGTAGTTCTTTTTTCCTTAATGTATCACATTCGAGTTTGTAGCTTGTTAGCGCTTTGGTGGCGTCATATGAGATTATAGATGGTGTTTGAGGTGGCTTATTATCCGAGAAGATTGTACTGGGTGAGATGAGATTATTGGACCTGGGATCAGTGCGATTGGAGTTATGTAGGGTATATTAAAGAGCAAATGTCGCTATTCGGTTTAGATTGAGGTAATGGTTCTTGTTAGGAGGAGAGACCCCATGATTTATTGTTTTGGCAGGTTGTTATGAGTTTCTACACATCTCTTTCATCGTGGCAGTATTGCGAGAGTTGGAACAAGACTTACATGTGTTATGAGGCATATTGCGAGCATCAGATTCATGAAATTTCAGCCAGTGTGGTCGGAGGGTGTATTACAAGCATGAGAATTATGTGGTACATGCTGTGATTTCACAAAAAGTGCACGCTCATGTTTTAGTATAATGTGAAGTTATTGATGCGGTGTTCGTATGTTAGAATCGGGTCTCGTGGAGAAATCCGGATGTTGGAATTTGGTTCTTAGGCTTGTTAGCCAAGGATATAAGGAGGATCTTCAGTCTTGGCTCGAGTTAATGTGCTCACATGGGTTGTGGTGGAAAGGGTAGGTGCACGGAGTGTTAAACAGTGATTTTGGGACCACTCCGAAGCGTTCCTTAGCACGTTCGAGGACGAACGTATGTTTAAGTGGGGGAGAATGTAAGGACCCGACCGTTCGTTTTGGGCTCTAGCGCATTGTCCGATGATTTAGGCCTTGAGTATCTTTGCTTTAGGTATTATGACTTGTACGTGTGGTCGGAGTTGAATTTCGGGATGTTCAGAGTTGATTTGAAAAGAAAATTCTAATTCTGGAAGCTTTAAGTCGGAAGAATTGACTAAGGTTTGACTTTTGAGTAAACAACCTCGGAATCGGGATTTGAAGATTTCAATAGGTTTTTATGATGATTTCGGACTTGGGCGTATCTTCGGGTTGAGTACCGGGTGGTCCGGGAGCATTTCAGCGCCTATTATGGAAGGTTGGCATTTTTGAAGTTTAAGAAATTTTTAAGTTTTATTTAAAATGAATTTTGGTGTTATCGATGTACGTTTGAAGTTCCAAGCCTTAGAATACGTTTGTATCGTGATTTGTGACTTGCACGTAATGTTTGGCGTCATTCCGGAATAATTTGATATGGTTCGGATGCGTTCATCGAAGTTTAAGGTTTGAAAGTTTAAAGAAGGGTTTTGATCGTCGATCCGTAGTTTTGATGCTGTTTCGCGTGATTTGAGGCTTTGACTAAGTTCGTGTCATGTTTTAGGATGTATTGGTGTGTTTGGATGGGGTCCCGGGGGCCTCGGGTTTGATTCAGATTGAATCGGAGTGGGAATTTGGCCTTATGCTTTTTCTGGTGGCAGCACATCTGGTGTAACCGCACCCGCGAGATTTAGGCCGCAGGTGCGGAGCTGCAGAAGCGGCCAAGAGGGTTGCTGATGTGGTTCTAGGCAAGCTAGGCACTGAACTCAAGTGCGAGTTCATTTCCACATCTGCGATGGCACAGATGCGGCGTCCTTGAGCGTAGAAGCGGATTTGCTGGGGAAGGCTGGGACCACAAATGCGGTCGAGTTCCACAGAAGCGGAACTGTCCTTGCATATGAGGAGCTGCAAAAGCGAGGGTGTAGAAGTGCTGGAGGAGCCACAGATGCGGTAGGCAACCTAGCCTGTGTTCTCGCAGATGCGAGATTGAAGCCGCAGAAGCGCCATGGGGACCGCAGGTGCGAAAGGTCGCTAGGCAGTGTTATTTTAAGAACGGGATTTGGCCTATTTTCTTTCATTTTCATTTGGTTGGGCGAGCTTTGGAGCTCTTGGAGGGGAGCTGTTCATCATCTATGGCAAGGTAAGTTATTCTCACCTATTGTAAGTTAAATACATGGATTCTATAGGGGATTTAAACATGAAAATTTGTAGAAATTGTGGGATTTTGGTAGAAAACCTAAAATTTGGTATTTTTTGAATTTGACCACGAAATCGGACATGGAAATTGGAATAAATCATATATTTGGGTTCATAATGTTATGGGTAAGTTTAGTTTCAAATATTTTTGTAATCCGGGCACATGGGCCCGAGGGTTAACTTTATTAACTTTTAGAGCGGAGTTGGGGAGTTGTTATGAGTTGATTAATTATGGGTAATAGAGTATATATTTATGGATATGCACATTCTTTAACTAGTTTCGGAGCGACAGACATCGGTTTGAGGTGTTAGAGTGGCGTTGGAGCCGGTTATGGATCTTCAGAGCAAGGTAAGTCTCCCATCTAACTCTGTGAGGGGGAACTACCCCTAGGTGATGTATTTGATATGTGCTACTTGTTGCGGGGGCTACGTACACACGAGATGACGAGAGTGCATACGTAGCTAGATTCATGTTATGTCCGGGTAGATTTTGGTACCCGCCATACTATAACTGTACTATTTGAGCTGCCCCTTGCCTATTAAATTCCTTTATTTTACGTTGCAACTTGAGACTAGACTTGTGTAGAGTGGTAACTTGCTATTGTAGAGATTCGACGGCCTTCATGATTAGCCGCAAAATAATTGTACTCCTCTTACGAATTTCGCCTGCGTTATGCGTTCTCATCGAAAGATTTCCCTTTAAATTTATAACTCACACGTCTATTCATGAGTGGGGTCAAGGACCCATCCAAGTTTCTTATTCTAATGGGATTGGGATGTTCGCGTTGGAAATATAATAGATACATCTATGGTTCGTCCCATTCGACCCTCGGCTGTGTGCACATTTTGATGGGATCGGGTCGTTCGCCTCGGCAGGATTATGTATCACACTCTCATGGGAGCTGGCTGTTCGCCACGGCAATACAATAGATATATCTATGGTTCAGAAATATTAGGATGGATAGGGCTGTATGCCTCGGCATTTCTATGAAATACTCTTATGAAATCGTGCGTAATAATTGATAAGAAGCCAGTATATTTGTGAGTTTTCCTGATATGAACTGTGACGACCTATCTGTGAGGTCCATTATATATATACTCCGATTGAGGGGGTAACTACTAGCTGAGAGATTGGGTTATTGTTGAGAGGAGAATTGCACCACATATTTATACTTATTTTTTTGCTTATTTACTCTAACTCACATATGTTTACTTCTACTGTATCTGTGTTATTGGACCACTAGTAAGTGTCAATGTCGACCCCTCGTCACTACTTCTCTGGGGTTAGACTAGATACTTACTGGGTACGCATTGATTTATGTACTCATGCTATACTTGTTACATTTATTGTGCAGGTACATATATGTCTAGTGGCCTTTTAGGCACAAAGGCGCGGCTATTGGGGGGACTTCACCGCGAGCTGCATACCATGTTACGATCCGCAACCTACAGAGTCTCCATCAGAGTTATGTATATTCTCCTGTCTAATTTGTATTCTAGATAGATGTTTTACTTAATTATATTTTCTAGTTGATGCTCATGTACTTGTGACGCCGCATTTTGGGGGTTCCTACAGGTTGTTCATCATTGTAGTTCGTGTAATATTATCATTCACCCTATAAATTCTATTTCATGCTATTTAATTAATGAAAATTATTATTTCAAATTACTAAAATGAGTAAGTAAGTTGATAGATCACCGTTGTCTTGCCTGACGGAAGTGTTAGGCTCCATCACGACCTATAATGGTTTTGGGTCATGACATTCGCAGACCTTGAAGTCCCCTTCTATTTCCCACTTTTACTATTTATCTCTTTCAAATATTTGTATTTGTTGTGGACTACGTTTGTAGACTTCTAGTTTCTCGTGAACTCGTGACTCCGGATTTCTGGGAGTAGATTTTATCACGTGGTTTATATTAGCATTGTGTTAGACTTGACATTTATTTCTCGTGGAATATCATTATTTTGTACTGCTAAAATCAGGTTAATTATTTATCTCACATCAGCTTGCCTAGCAAGTAAATGTTAGGCACCATCACGACCCCAAGGTTAGGATTGCAAGTCGTGACAAGTTGGTATCAGAGCACTAGATTGCTTAGGTCTCACGAGTCATGAGCAAACTTAGTAGAGTCTGGAGGATCGGTACAGAGACGTCTGTACTTATCTTCAAGAGGCTATGGAGTTTTAGCAAAATATTTACTTCTTTCTTTCCCTATAATGCGATTTTATTCTATCATTGATGTTTGAATATTTCTATTCTTGTTTTCTCGCAGATGGTGAGAACACACACAACATCTATAGCCGAACAAGAGCCGGAGCCCCTACAGCCGGACAAAAGCTGGAGACCCCTGTTGCAGCCACTACCAAGGGTAGAGGCCGGGGCGAGCCAGGGGCCGAGGCAGAGGTAGAGCTCAGCCTAGAGCTCGAGCAACAACACCCATGGTGGAGCCTCAGATTGATTAGGAGGGGGAGATCATAACTTAGAATGCACCACTTGACCCGCACAGGTTCTGGATGGATTCATAGCCACCTCATGCTTCAGGATGCTCTAGTCTATTTAGTGGGCCTTATGGAGAGTGTGGCTCAGACCTGTGCATTTTTGGTGGCTCCAGCCGTCTCTCAAGCTGAGTGAGGAGCACAGACTCCTGCTACTCACACTCTAGAGCATATGGCTCCCATATATTAGACTCCAAGAGTCCAGCCAGTTGGGGTAGTTCAGCCGGTTGTTGCTACACAGACCAGGAAGAGGCCCGCGATGTCTACTGAGGGGTTGATGAGATTAGACAAGTTCACAAATCTCTTCCCTCTTCACTTCAGTAGTGCACCTTCTGAGGACTCACAGGATTACTTGGACCGTTCCCACGAGGTGTTGCGCAATATGGGTATTGTTGAGACAAGTGGGTTCGACTTTTTAGTGTTCCAGATAACCGGTTCGGCCAAGAGATGGTGGTAGGATTATGTGCTAACCAGACTAGCTGGTTCACCTTCACTTACTTGGGATCAATTTTTGCAGCTATTTCTAGAGAAGTTTATTCCTTTCACTCTAAGAGAGGAGTACCGTAGGCAGTTTGAGCACCTTCAGCAGAGTAGCATGATTTTTATCCATTATTAGACCTGATTTATGGACCTAGCTCGCCATATAGTTATTTTAATCCTTACTGAGAGGGAGAGAGTGAGGAGATTCATTGATGGACTTACTTTCAGTATTAGGCTACAAATGGCCAAGGAGATCAGAGATGATATTTCTTTTTTAGAGGACCGTAGAGATTGCTAGACGGATAGAGATTGTTCATGGTTAGGAAAGGAGGCGGTATCTGATAAAATGCCTCGTCATTATGGTACTTTTAATTGTGCCTCGTTTGGAGGCACAGATTCATTTTGTAGGGGCTATTCTCCCAGGCCATTTCAGTCAGCGCTTCAGGCATCCCACGGTGCTTCGGGTAGTCATGGTCCTTATTTGTCTCATCCTGAGCAGCTAGCCTACAATGCACCATGAGCTCCTATTAGTGCACCTCCAATCTAGAGTAACTAGGGAGGTTATTCAGGTCGACAGGGTCCAGTCACAGCAGCCGAGAGGTTGTTATACTTGCGGGGATCCAAGGGACCTTGCTAGATATTTCCCCAAGTCATAGGGCGGCATGCCACAACAGAGTTCTCATGCCATGGTCCCGGCACTGGTTGCTTCACCGCCTGCTCAACCAGCTAGAGGTAGGGGTTAGGCTTCCAGAGGTGGAGGTCAGGCCATTAGAGGCGGAGGCAAGCCAGCTAGAGGCCGTCTGAGAGGCGGAGGTTAGAGTGGTATGGCCCAGCCCCATTTTTATGCATTTCAAGCTAGACCTGAGGCAAAGACATCGAACGTCGTCATCACTGGTATTGTTTCAATTTTCCATAGAGATGCTTTAGTTCTATTTGATCCGATTTCTACTTACTCCTACGTGTCATCATATTTTGCTTCATATCTGGTTATGTCTCGTGAGTCTTTGAGTGCTCCTATGTATGTGTCCATGCCTGTAGGAGATTCTATTATTGTAGATCGTGTTTAGCGCTTATCTGTGATTTATATCAGGAGTCTTGAGACTAGTGTAGATCTCCTACTTATTGATATGGTGGACTTTGATGTTATTTTGGGCATGGATTGGCTGTCACCTTATCACGCTATATTGGACTGTCATGCGAAGATGGTGACCTTAGCCATACTGGGGTTGCTTCGATTAGAGTGGAGAGGGACTCCTGGTCATTCTACCAGCAGGGTTATTTCTTATGTGAAGGATCGACATATGTTTGAGAAGGGATGTCTAGCATATTTGGACTATATTCTTGATTCTCGTGCGAAGGTTCCTTCCATGGATTCATTACCAGTTGTGCATGAGTTTCCAGAGGTGTTTCCTGCAGATCTACCAGGGATGCCACCCGATAGAGATATCGACTTCTGTATTGACTTGGCTCCGGGCACTCAACACATTTCTATTCCACCATACCGTATGGCCCCACCCGAGTTGAAGGAACTAAAGGAGCAGTTGCAAGATTTTCTTGATAAGGGATTCGTTAGACCTAGTGTCTCGCCCTGGGGTGCACCAGTGTTGTTCGTGAAGAAGAAGGATAGTTAGATGAGGATGTGTATAGACTATCGGCAGTTGAACAAAGTCACTATCAAGAATAAGTATCTGTTGCCGCAGATTGATGACTTATTTGATCAGCTTCAGGGTGCCAAATTATTTTTGAAGATTGATTTGAGATCTGGCTACCATCAGTTGAATATTAGGGCATTGGATGTCCCTAAGACAGCTTTCCAGACTCAGTATGGGCATTATGAGTTCCTAGTGATATCATTTGGTTTGACAAATGCCCCAGCACCATTTATGGATTTGATGAATAGGGTATTTAAGCCCTATTTGGATTCTTTTATTATCGTGTTCATTGATGATATTTTTATCTACTCCCGTAGTCGAGCGGAGCATGAGCAGCTTCTTCAGATTGTACTTTAGACTCTGAGAGATAGTCAGTTATATGTCAAGTTTTCAAAGTGTAAGTTTTGGTTGGATTCAGTTGCCTTTTTGAGACATATTGTATCTGCTGAGGGTATTAAAGTGGATCCTAAGAAAATTGAGGCAGTTCAGAACTGGGCTAGACCTACTTCAGCTACAAAGATTCGGAGCTTCCTTGGTTTGGTAGGCTATTATCGCCAGTTCATGGAGGGGTTTTCATCTATTGCAGCCCCATTGACTAGATTAACCCAGAAGGGTGTCCCATTTAGGTGGTCCGATGAGTGTGAGTTGAGCTTTTAGAAGTTCAAGACTGCTTTGACTACAGCCCCGGTGTTGGTGTTGTCCATAGGTTCAGGATCCTACACTGTGTATTGTGATGTATCGTGTATTGGGCTTGGGGCAGTATTGATGCATGATGGAAGAGTGATTGCATACGCGTCTCGGTAGTTGAAGGTTCATGAGAAGAATTACCATGTTTATGACTTAGAGTTGGCAGCTATTGTTGCACCCTATTTTGCACTAGTCAAAACAACGTACAACTTATAGTACTCTACAAGGTTAGTTAGAGTTTAGAGTCACCACCTGGTATTTAAGGTATATTAGGACACCTATACTATACTATGTAATGTACATTTGATTATGGTGTGCTAAACCGTTGAGAATCTAGGTAAAGGTTCAAGTTATATCGAGGGGAAGGTGTTGGGCATCCCTCAAGATCCACAAAATGTGGTTCCTGTGGACTCAATCAAATAATTGAGGGAAGATTCAAAAGAATGATTAATTTAATATATACAAAGAATGGTAAAGTATCTTGAATGAAGTGTGATTGAACAAGAATGTCACATGGTGAAAGATAAATGTCTATGTAAGATAAATTAAATACAAAAGGGGGATGAAGTATGTGAGAATTGTATTGTTTATAAATTGACAAAATGCAAAGCAAATATATAGTAACAAGTAAAGTATTTTTGTAAATTAACTAGATGAATTGTAGTTAAAGAATGCACTTGGAAGAATTTGATTTATGTCCAGAGATAAACTATTTTGAATAATGGGCTAAAAGAAAAGGAAAACTACTTTAAGGTGACAGACCATAAGTGGGAAAGAATCACCTTTGAGTAATTTTATATAATGAATAGAACAAGAAATAGTTGGTTTAACATTTACAAGGAAATTTAGAAAGTAAATCAAATAGAGGACAATTAATTATGACAAGCGAATAGTAAAATATTTATGTTTAGGTGCATGTGTAATAAAAGCTAAATGGACAAAGTATATGTAATGATTACATCTTGAAAATTGGTGCACACGACATAAAGAGAAAAATTTGATATTTTAAAAGAATGGGTTAAGTAGATGAAAAGTGGATAATGTATATATTTGACTAATGTATAAAAAATATAATTAAGGACAATAACAATAAACAAGACAAGGTTCAATGATATACAAACACTATGTCATGCATTGTTAATTAAATGAGTAATGTATGGAAGCATTTGTTTTGAAATGAATGAACAAATATAAAAAGTTGATAAAGAAATGTAAATATAAGAGAATATGTAGTGATAAGTGGAATATGTGTAAATTGACTAAATGAATATTAATTCAAAATATGCTTGAAATAATTTAAGTTATATACAGGAAATAACCATTTGAAGTGAAAACGCTAAATGTAAGAAATAGAAATTTACTCTAAATGATTAACAAATGGTGGAAAAGAATAATCTTTGAACAACCTTAGTATACAACGAATAAGGTGAAAGGATGAATTTGATGAATAAGGAATGAATGTGGTATAAGAAAAATATAACGACCCGGCCGGTCGTTTGAGGGTTATAGCCCCGATCCCTGTTTAATGCTTTCCCCGTATCTTTTTCTACTTATGTGACTTGCTGGGAGGTTGTTGTTATTTTTCGGAGTGAATTGGGACACTTAATCCCTAAATGGAAGCTTAAGTCTTAGAATTTTGACCGTAGTTGGGAATGTGTAAAGACGACTCCGGAATGGAGTTTAGTCTATTCCGTTAGCTCCGTTGGGTGATTTTGGACTTAGGAGCGTGTCCGGAATGTGAATTCGAGGTCTGTAGCTGATTTAGGCTTGAAATGGCGAAAGTCAAATTTTTGGGAAGTTTGTCCGGAAGTGCACTTTTTGATATTGGGTCTTATTTCGATTTCGGAAGTTGGAGTAGATACGTAATGTCAATTATGACTTGTGTGCAAAATTTGAGGTCAATCAGACGTGATTTGATAGATTTCGGCGTCGGTTGTAGAAATTTAAAGTTTCAAGTTCATGAAGTTTGAATCGGAGGGTGATTCGTATTTTTAGAGTTGTTTGGTATAATTTGATGGCTCGACTAAGTTTGTATAGTATTTTACGACATGTTGGTATGTTTGGTTGAGGTCCCGGGGGCCTCGGGTATATTTTGGATACTTAACGGATTGTATTTGGACTTAGGCTAGTTGCTGAAGATTTTCTATTGTCTGGTGTTTTTGCACCTGCGGAGGGGAGATCGCATGTGCCGGATCGCACGTGCGGAAGGAGGAGCGCAAGTGCGGTTTGGTCAAGCTTGACATTTGAGCACAAGTGTGAAATGGGAGCCATATATGCGCATCCACAGATGCGGAGGATTGACCGCAGGAGTGAAAAGGGGCGGGCGGCTTGGGCAGGTGCGTGCCCTGGTCCGCAGAAGCGGATCTTTGGACCTTAAGCCATCTCCCACCTGCGATGGAAATTCCGCAGGTGCGACTAGTAGTCCGCAGATGCGGAATCGCTGAGCAAAGAAGGTCAAGTTCGAGGGTTTGATTTCCATTTTCTATTTTGGGACTTGAGAGCTCGGTGTGAGGTGTTAATTCAAGGATTTTTCAGAGAGAACTTTGGGGTAATAATTCTTAACTCATTTATGGTTATATTTCACTAATCTATAGTTGATTCCAACATTTAATTAAGGAATTTGGATGAGAAATTTTGGGAAAAATGGGAGAAGTTCTCCAACTAAGTTTTTGAGTTTTGATTGAGATTTGGATATCGGATTTGGATAATTTTGATACGAATGAGCTCGAGAGTGAATGGGTGTTTATATTTTGTGACTTTTACCCGATTCCGAGATGTGGCCCCGGGGAGGCTTTTTGGGGAGATTTTCTAATTTCTTGCTTTAGTTTTGATTTTATTAATTAGATTACTTTCTTATAGTTGTATTTATGGTATGCAATTGAATTTGGCTAGATTTGAGCCATTCGGAGTCGGATATCCGTGGAAAAGTCATTGTTACCGATTGATTGAGCTTGGTTCGAGGTAAGTGGCTTGCCTAACCTTGTGTGGGGGAAATCTCGTGAGGATTTTGTACTGTTGTGATATGTCAGCACCGTGTACGTGAGGTGACGAGTACGTACACAGGCTATTTATTGTAAAATCTGATTTATTTTATTAAGTAGCAACCTATTTTTCCTTTAATTTGAGTTATACCATTTAAATGAGTATTAGTCTGTTTTCTTTCTTAATTGAGCTATCCTAATATGTGTAGTTATCCTGTTTAGTCTAATATCGCATGTCTACGTGCTTTAACTGCTTATTTGTACTCTGTGAAGCATGTCTAGTTAATATCCTGCTTTTCCTTGATCTTTATCAGTATAACTATAGAAATCTTGTTGTTAATTGTTGTATTTTGTCGGTTCTCCCTGGATGTTTACTTTTGAGACTACGAGGCGGTTCCTCGGGAGTTCTCCCTATATATTTACTTTTGAGACTACGAGGCAGTTCCTCGGGAGTTCTCCATGCACATTTACTTTTGAGACTACGAGGTGGTTCCTCGGGAGTTCTCCCTGCACATTTACTTTTGAGACTACGAGGCCGTACCTCGGGAGTTCTCACTGCATATTTACTTTTGAGACTACGAGGCAGTACCTCAGGAGTTCTCCCTATATATTTACTTTTGAGACTACGAGGCGGTACCTCGGGAGTTCTCCCTGTATATGTATTTTGGGACTACGAGACGGTATCTCGGGAGATCCCCTGTTGTTTACCCCTATGTGTTGTACTGTTGCTTTGATGTGTTTCCTTTTTGTTAAATTCTAGTCTTTTATTATACTGTATATTCTTTTGCGCTATTTATTATTTACCAATGGGCCTGACCTGACCTCGTCACTACTCGACCGAGGTTTGGCTTGGCACTTACGGGGTACCATTATGGTGTACTCATGATACTCTTCTGCACATGTTTTTGTGTACAGATCCAGGTACTTCTTATCATCCCCGCTATTATCTGAGAGTGCTTGTTACTATACGCAAACTTCAAGGTATATCTGCCGCATCCGAAGACGTCAGAGTCCCATTCTATCCTCCCATTTGTCAATTACGTTATGTACCTCTTTTATTAGACTCTGGTGTATATAGATACTAGTTTCCTCCTGCAGCTTGTGACTTGTGATGTTTCGGTTTTTCGGAATACTGTGTATTACTAGAGTGTTGGTTACTGTACATACCGAGCGGCATTGCTACTAGTTATTCAGTTATCCACTACTGTTAGTTGCCAAGTTTTACTTTCGTTTTGTTATTTTCCACAATTTGTTAAACTTACCTAGTCGTAAAGACTAGGTGCCGTCACGACGTTATACGGAGGGAGTTTGGGTCGTGACAAGTTGGTATCAGAGCTCTACATTCATAGGTGTCGTGATTTACAAGCAAGTTCAGTAGAGTCTCGCGGATCGGTACAAACACATATGTATTTATTATCGGGAGGCTATGGAACTGTTAAGAAAATTACACTTCCTTGATTCCTTG
This sequence comes from Nicotiana otophora, assembly GCA_000715115.1. NCBI lineage: Eukaryota > Viridiplantae > Streptophyta > Magnoliopsida > Solanales > Solanaceae > Nicotiana > Nicotiana otophora. The sequence continues at coordinate 81,759 of AWOL01S0041845.1, read as the reverse complement.
TCATGCAAAATTGTTGACTTCAAAATTCTAAACTTCTATATTCTATTCTCTCACAGATGGTGAGGACACGTACAGGCAGATCTGATGACCAGGCACCCGCACCCCCTGCTAGAGCTGCGAGAGGCCGGGGCTGAGTTAGAACCGAGGACTTCCACGCGGTGCAACCAGAGCACCCACGTGAGCTACGACAGAGGAGCCCCCAGCAGCTCCAGCTGGAGGGCAAGAACCTGTGGTTCCTGTTGCTACACCAGCCCTCCAGGAGACTCTAGCCCAGTTCTTGAGCATGTTCAGCACCTTAGCTCAAGCTGGATTGATTCCACTTGCACCTGCCACATGTCAGGCAGGGGAAGGAACATAGACTCCAGTTCTGGAGATTTTACTAATGCAGCCAGTAGCTCCAGCTTAGCTCGAGGTTAGGGAAATAGTTTCTGAGGCGGAGCAACTCAGACTTGAGAGGTACAATAAGTACCACCCTCCTACCTTCAGTGGATTGGCGTTAGAGGATGCCCAGGGTTTTCTGGAGGAGTGTCACCATATTCTTCGCACTATGGGTGTAGCGGAGTTGAGTGGGGTTTCTTTTACTGCATTCCAGCTTAGAGGAGCAGCCTATTAGTGAAGGCGCGCTTATGAGTTGAGTAGTCCAGCTGAGGCAACTTCACTTACATGGACTCAGTTCTCGGACATGTTCTTGAGGGAGTATGTTCCCCAGAGTCTCAGAGACGCATGGCGCGTGGAGTTTGAGCAGTTGCGCCAGGGTGCCATGATTGTGTCAGAGTATGTAGTTCGCTTCAGTAAATTGGCCCGGCATTCACCGGCCTTGGTTGCCACAGTTCGAGAGAGGGTTCGTCGGTTTATTAAGGGACTCCACCCCAATATCAGGATTAGTATGGTCAGGGAGTTGGAGATGGATATTCCTTACCAGCAAATTATGAGTATTGCTAGGAGATTGGAGGGCATGCTCGCTCGGGATAGAAAGGAGAGGGAGGCCAAGAGGTCTCGAGAGTCTGGCACTTATAATGGTACTCGTGCCCTAGCTGTAGTTCGCCATGGTAGGGTTTATATGAGTCGCCCCGTTCATTCAGCTCTTCCAGCCGCCAGTGGTATTCTGGCCCCTTCTAGGCCCCAGGAGCCTTATTATGCACCGCCAATATCTAGTGTGCCTCCTGCACGGGGTGCTTTTAGCGGTCAGTCCAGCAGACCTGGCCCGAACCATTCATAGCAGTCACACTCTCCGAGAGCTTGTTTTTAGTGTGGTGACACCCGCCATATGGTGAGGGATTGCCCCTGACTTAGGAGGGGTGCACCTCCACAGACTTTTTAGCCACTACGTCTTCAGGCTATAATTTCAGCACCAGCTACCGCCCCACCTGCTTAGCCAACTCGAGGTGGAGGTCGGGGACGTCGAGGTTGCCCTAGATGGGGAGGCCAGGCCAGATATTATGCTCTTCCGGCTCATACAAAGGCAGTTTCTTCCGACTCTGTCATTACAGGTATTGTTCCAGTATGTCATAGAGATGCGTCGGTCTTATTTGATCTAGGCTCTACATATTCCTATGTGTCCTCTTATTTTGCCCCGTATTTGGGCGTATCTCGGGATTCCTTGAGTTCCCCTGTTTATATGTCTACTCCTGTGGGACGTGTATCGGTCGTGTTTGATCGCTCTTAGTGGTGTTGAGACCAGAGCTAATTTATTATTACTCAGTATGGTAGACTTTGATGTTATCTTGGGCGTGGACTAGTTGTCGCCCTATTAGGCTATTCTTGATTGTCACGCTAAGATCATGACACTATCTATGCCAGGATTATCGCAATTAGAGTGGAGAGGTACCTTAGAGTATACTCCCACCAGATTTATTTCATTTCTTAAAGCTCAATGAATGGTTGAGAAGAGGTGTGACGCGTATCTAGCTTATGTGAGAGATGTCAGTATTGATGCCCTTACAGTTGAGTCAGTCCCAGTAGTGAGGGACTTTCCAGATGTGTTTCCAGTTGAACTTCCAGGCATGCTGGCCGAAAGAGATATTGATTTTGGCATTGATTTTTTGCTGGGCACTCTGCCCATCTCTATTACTCCATATCGTATGGCTACTCCTGAGTTTAATGAGTGGAAAGAGCAGTTATAAGAGTTACTTGATAAGGGCTTCATTCGACCCAGTGTGTCACCTTAGGGTGATCCTATCTTGTTTGTGAAGAAGAAGGATGGTTATATGCGTATGTGCATTGACTATCGCCAACTGAACAAAGTTACAGTGAAGAACATGTATCCATTGCCTCGTATTGATGATTTATTTGATTAGCTACAGGGTGCCAGGGTGTTTTCCAAGATTGACTTACATTCTGGCTATCATCAGTTGAAGATTCAGGAGCTAGATATCCCAAAGACTACTTTCAGGACTCGGTATGGTCACTACGAGTTCCTTGCAATGTCATTTGGGGCTGACCAATGCGCCAACAACTTTTATGCACTTGATGCACAGTGTGTTCCGGCCCTATCTTGACTCATCCATCATTGTGTTTATTGATGACATTCTGGTGTACTCTCCGACTCGGGAGGATCATGAGCAGCATCTGAGGACTGTGCTTCACACCTTGAGAGAAAAGAAGTTATATGCACAATTTTCAAAGTGTAAGTTTTTGCTAGACTCAGTGGCATTCTTGGGTCATGTAGTATCGAGTGATGGGATCAAGGTGAATTCAAAGAAGGTGGAAGCAGTGCAGAGTTGGCCTAGACCGTCATCAGCTATGGAGATCCGTAGTTTTCTTGGTTTGGTGGGGTATTACCATCGTTTTGTAGATGGATTCTTATCTATTGTCGCACCTATGACCAGGCTTACCAGAAGGGTGCTCCGTTCAGGTGGACAGAGGAGTGTGAGGAGAACTTTCAGAAGCTTAAGAAAACTTTGACTACAGCCTCAGTATTGGTATTGCCTACATGTTCGGGGTCTTATACTGTATATTGTAATGCATCGCGGATTGGTCTCGGTGCGATGTTGATGCAAGATGGTAGGGTGATTGCCTACACGCCTAGACAGCAGAAGTTACATAAAAAGGACTATCTTGTCCACGACCTTGAGTTAGCATCTATTGTTCATGCCTTGAAAATTTCGTGGCACTATTTGTAGGGTGTCCCTTGTGAGATTTACACCGATCATTGGAGTTTGCAGCATTTGTTCAAGCAAAAGGATCTTAACTTGCGCCAGTGGAGGTGGTTGGAGATACTTAAGGACTGTGATATCACCATTTTGTACCATCCGGGGAAGGCCAATGTGGTGGCCGATGCTTTGAGTCGTCGGGCAGAGAGTTTGGGGAGTTTAGCATATCTACCAGCAATAGAGAGGCCATTGGCGTTGGATGTTCAGGCTTTAGCCAGCCAATTTGTGAGATTGGATATTTCTTAGTCGAGTCGAGTATTGGCTTGTGTGGTCTCTTGGTCTTCTCTTTATGATCGTATCAGGGAGCGCCAGTATGATGACCCTCGTCTACTTGTCCTTATGGACACTGTTCAGCACGATGATGCTAAAGAGGTCACTATTAGGGAAGATGGTGTATTGAGGATGCATGGCAGGCTATGTGTGCCCAATGTAGATGGGTTGCGTGAGTTGATTCTCCAAAAGGCTCACAGCTTGCGGTACTCCATCCATTTGGGTGTCGCGAAGATGTACCAGGACTTGAGGCAGCATTACTGGTAGAGGAGGATGAAGACGGATATAGTGGAGTATGTAGCTCGGTGTCTAAATTGCCAGCAGGTGAAGTATGAGAATCAGTGGCATGGTGGGTTGCTTCAGAAGTTAGAGATTCCGGAGTGGAAATGGGAGCGAATCACTATGAATTTTGTGGTTGGACTTCCACGAACCCAGCGAAAGTTTGATGCAGTTTGGGTGATTGTGGATAGGCTGACCAAGTCAGCTCATTTCCTTCCTGTGATTACTACCTATTCTTCCGAGAAGCTGGCTCTAATATATATCCTCGAGATCATCAGGCTTCATGGCGTACTGGTATCTATCATCTCTGACCGGGGTACGCAATTTACATCAGGTTCTGGAGGGCCGTACAGCATGAGTTGGGTACTAGAGTGGAGCTGAGCACATTATTTCACCCTCAGACGGACGGACAGTCCGAGCGCACTATTGAGATATTAGAGGATATGCTCTATGCATGTGTGATAGATTTTGGAGGTTCTTGGGATCGGTTGTTGCCACTTGGGAGTTTGCCTACAACAACAGTTATTAGTCGAGCATCCAGATGGCACCGTATGAGGCTCTGTATGGTAGGCAGAGTCGGTCTCCAGTGGGTTGGTTCGAGTCGGGCAAGGCTAGGTTATTGGGTACAGACTTGGTCCAAGATGCTCTGGAGAAGGTTAAGGTGATTCAGGATCAACTTCGCACAGCCCAGTCCAGATAGAAGAGTTATAAAGATCGGAAGGTTCGCGATGTTGCATTCATGGTTGGAGAGCGGGTCCTGCTCCGGGTGTCAACCATGAAGGGTGTTATGAGGTTCGGAAAGAAGGGCAAGTTGAGCCCAAGGTTTATCGTCCCATTTGAGATTTTGCGACATTTTGGGGAGGTTTATTATGAGCTTGCCTTGCCTCCTAGTCTAGCGGGAGTTCATCCAGTGTTCCATGTCTCGATGCTCCGGAAGTATCACAGCGATCCGTCTCATGTGTTGGATTTCAACTCAGTCGAGTTAGACAAGGATTTATTTTATGTTGAGGAGCCGGTAGCTATTTTGCACAGCCAGGTTCGAAAGCTGAGGTCAAAGAACATTGCTTCAGTGAAAGTTCAGTAGAGGGGTCAGCCAGTCGAGGAGGTGACTTGGGAGACCGAGCATGATATGCATAGCCATTATCCTCATATTTTCACCGCCTCAGGTATGTCTCTATACTCATTCGAGGACGAACGATTGTTTTAAGATGGGGAGGATGTAACAACCCGGCCGTCGTTTAAGGGTTATAGCCCCGATCCCCTGTTTACTACTTTCCCCGTATCTTTTTCTGCTTTTGTGACTTTCCGGGAGGTTGTTGTTGTGGCTTCGAAGTGAATTGGGACACTTAGTCCCTAAGCGAAAGCTTAAGTCTTAGGATTTTGACCGTAGTCGGCACTGTGTGAAGACGACTCCGAAATGGATTTTTGTCGGTTCCGTTAGCTCTATTGGCTGATTTTGGACTTAGGAGCGTGTCCAAAATGTGAATTGGAGGTCTGTAGCTGATTTAGGGTTGAAATGGTGAAAGTCGAATTTTTGGGAAGTTTGTTCGGAAGTGGACTTTTTTATATCGGGGTCGTATTTCGATTCTAGAAGTTGGAGTAGGTCTGTAATGTCAATTATGACTTGTGTGCAAAATTTGAGGTCAATCAGATGTGATTTGATAGGTTTTGGCATCGGTTGTATAAATTTAAAGTGTCAAGTTCATTAAGTTTGAATCAGGGGGTGATTCATGTTTTTAGCATTGTTTAATGTTATTTGAGGGCTCAACTAAGTTCATATGGTGTTTTAGGAATTGTTGGTATGTTAGGTTGATGTCCTATGGGCCTTGGGTGTGTTTTGGATGCTTAACGGATTGAATTTGGACTTAGGAGCGCAGGTGCGGTTTGGTCAAGCTTGGTCTGTGAGCGCAGGTCCGAAATGGGAGCCGCATCTGCGCATCTACATATGCGGAGGATTGACCACAGAAACGAAAAGGGGCGGCCTGGGAAGAGTCGCAGATGCGGAAGGTCATCCGCAGAAGCGGGCCTGCAGGTGCACGCCTGGTCCGCAGAAGCGGATCTTTGGACCTTAAGCCATCTCCACACCTGCGATGGAAATTCCGCAGGTGCAGCATTGCAGGTGTGACTTGTAGTCCGCAGATACGGAATAGTTGGGAAGAAAAGGTCAAGTTCGAGGGTCTGATTTCCATTTTCAATTTTGGGACTTGAGAGCTCGGTGTGAGGCGCTAATTCTAGGATTTTTCAGAGAGAACGTTGGTGTAATGAGTCTTAACTCGTTTATGGTTATATTCCACTAATCTATAGTTGATTTCATCATTTAATTAAGGAATTTGGTTGAGAAATTTGGGAAAAATGGGAGAAGTTCTCCAACTAAGTTTTAGAGTTTTGATTGATATTTAGATATCGGATTTGGATAATTTTGGTAAGAATGAGCTCGTGAGTGAATGGGTGTTCATATTTTGTGACTTTTATCCGATTCCGAGACGTGGGCCCGGGGAGGCTTTTTGCGGCGATTTTCTAATTTCTTGCTTTAGCTTTGATTTCATTAATTAGATTAGTTTCTTTTAATTATATTTATGGTATGTAATTGATTTTGGCTAGATTTGGTCCATTCGGAGTCGGATATCCGTCAAAAAGGCATTGTTACCGATTGATTGAGCTTGGTTCGAGGTAAGTGGCTTGCCTAACCTTGTGTGGGGGAAATCCCCTTAGGATTTGGTACTGTTGTGATATGTGAGCGCTGTGTATGTACACAGGCTATTTGTTGTAAAACCCGATTTATTTTACTGAGTAGCAACTTGTTTTTCCTTTAATTTGAGTTATACCGTTTAAATGAGTATTAGTCTGTTTTCATTTTTAGTTGATCTATCCTAATATGTGTAGTTATCCTGTTTAGTCTAATATCGCATGTCTACGAGCTTTAACTGCTTATTTAAACTCTGTGAAGCATGTCTAGTTAATTTCCTGTTTTTCCTTGATCTTTATTAGAATAACTGTAGAAATCTTGTTGTTAACTGTTGTATTTTGTCAGTTCTCCCTGCATATTTTCTTTTGATACTAGGAGGCGATTCCTCGGGAGTTCTCCCCGCACATTTACTTTTGAGACTACGAGGCGGTTCCTCGGGAGTTCTCCCCGCACATTTACTTTTGAGACTACGAGGCGGTTCCTCGGGAGTTCTCCCTACACATTTACTTCTGATACTACGAGGCTGTACATCGGGAGTTCTCCCTGCATATTTACATTTGAGACTACGAGGCAGTACCTCAGGAGTTCTACCTGTATATTTACTTTTGAGACTATGAGGCAGTACCTCGGGAGTTCTCCCTGTATATTTATTTTGGTACTACGAGACGGTATCTCGGGAGATCCCCTGCTGTTTACCCCTGTGTGTTGTACTGTTACCTTGCTGTGTTTCCTTTTTGTTAAATTCTATTCTCTTATTATACTATATATTCTCCTGCCTTATTTATTATTTTACTAGTGGGCCAGACCTGACCTCGTCACTATTCGACTGAGGTTAGGCTTGGCACTTACTGGGTACCATTGTGGTGTATTGATGCTACTCCTCTACACATGTTTTGGTGTGCAGCTCTAGGTACTTCTTATCGGCCCCGCTATTAGCTGAGAGTGCTTGTTGCTGTACGGAGACTTCAAGGTACATCCGTCGTGTCAGCAGACCTCAGAGTCCCCTTCTATCCTCCCCTATATCAATTACCTTCTGTACTTCTTTTATTAGACTCTGGTGTATATAGATACCATCTTCCTCCTGTAGCTTGTGACTTATGATATTCCGGATTTTGGGAATATTGTGTATTACTAGAGTGTTGGTTACTGTACATGTCGAGCGGCATTGTTACTAGTTATTCAGTTATCCAATGCTGTTAGTTGCAAAGTTTTACTTTCGTTTTGTTATTTTCTGTAATTTGTTAGGCTTACCTAGTCGTAGAGACTAGGTGCCGTCAAGATATTATACGGAGGGAGTTTGGGTTGTGACAAAAAATATGTCAACAAGTTTATGAAGTAGGAAATCACCGCATCAATACAAAGAAACATTTGCGCCAAAAATGAGTTATCATTTCAATGAATGCCTTTTGAGTCATGGTCTTGAAATGCAACTCATGCGAGCCAAACTCAAATTACTACACGGCCTAAATCTCTCAACAGAAGTACAATAATTCAATTACAATTTCTTTACAATTATGTCCATCCAAGGTGTGTCAATTAAAGAATAATTTACACATAAAGTGGCTCGGAAAGGTGCTCATATAATTTAAGAAAAAGACAAAATTATTTATTTTTATTTTTTGCAAGAAGATGACATGTTTTAATTTTTATGAATATGACTAATCTAATTAGTTAGGTAAACACCTATCCTAAATTAATTAACCACATCATAAAATATATTCAATATCTCATACACACTTCAAGAATTATTTGACACACAATATTGCAAGTTACTCCGATTATTAGCTAGATGCAATTCCCTAAGCGTTTAACAAATAACAATATCAAAGTAAGCAAGCAAACACAAACTCTATCTACAATGTTTACTATACTTTACGTTTTAGGTACATCCGAGAACGGCAAGGACGAAGCGGGGATTTGACGAGGTAGGTTTTATCTCCGAGTGTCGCCTTCCAAAAGTGACTCCACGTAATCATACCTCACAAGCCGAGAGAAGTAAAATTGTTAGTAAAATAATAGGTAAGAAGCAAGCTAATAGAGTGACATGTTTTTGAAATGGTTTTTGTTTTAAAATATTTTTGGAAAATTGCTCTTGAAAGTGATTTGAACATATTTTTGTTTTTGAAAGATTGTTTAAAATATATTTTTTTGGGAAATTGTTTTTGGAAAATAGTTTAAAAATAATATAAGAGGCTCAGATATACATTTTTCGTTATCAATCTAGACATGAGAACGGGCACCGCATCGGGAGCGACTCTGGTGGCCAACCGTGTCGCCCTCCATAGGTTTTATTGGTTCGTCGTGTCCTCGTCTTTTATTTTTTGATGTTTATAATCATCGCCTCATAAATATATTTTTGTTTTGGATCCGAGGGACGGTGTAGTATCTTGTCCTTTATTAGCCAAAAATCATCACAAGGCCTCAAAAAATTTTATTCTCATCAGCCTGGTCTAAAATCAAATAATTTTTCCAAAGTATTTATGTCTAAACAAAAACAGTAATATTATTAATGCAATATCGTATAGATTTCAAGACAAGAGTTAATAGAGTCTTCAAAGTTAAGCCTTTATCGCCAATTCCAAAGAAAACCCCTATGATCTGAAGGTGTTTTGGCCGAGGTCTATTAAGATGATAAGATCCAGCCACAACTCGCTCGTCTCCGTCGTCATGGTGACTGCCGAGCCTGCCGGTGGTCAAACCTGGCGGCGGAAGTGTGAGCAACGGCTGAGGGGGAATACATCAACGAGATGGGGGATGAAGGAGAGAGGAGCAGTGGTGGTCAGCTAGCCATCTCCGGTGGCAAATTAGTAGCAGGCGAGAGATGAGCTTTTTGGGGAGGGGTAGCAGATGGCTCTATAAGAGAAGAGAGCATTAACATATATTAGAGTTTTGTGCCCATAAACATATCATGTTTCCCCCCTTGTATGTATGGAGTGTATTGTGTATATGTAGGTGTGTGTAAAAAGAATATGTGGACATGATTTTAAGTGAAACATAAATACAAAATAGAAAGAAAATGTGTGGTCAAAAGCAAAAGGTGTCATGTCACATGATTTGTTGAGTCACGTCAGATGTCTTGTCGCGTCAATGTCATATCACATCAAATATCTTGTCACATCGGATATTGGCGGAACATTAAAATTGACAAGTACATTCTACCGGCTTCCACGTAATTAAATAGACTACACTATAAATTAGAAAATAATTATTTAATTGGAAAATCTTGTATTATTTATTTAAAATATAACTACTACAATTTGTTGTAGTAATTATTGTTTTTAAAAAAAGACAATAAATTGATAGAATATCCTAATATTTGAAAAACAGGACAATTATCAATAAATTGCTTAAAATTTAGAAACATGCACAAAAACGGTAGTATTTAACTAATTTGCAATAAAATTACAAAAATTCCCATATTTTGTAAAAATAGTAGTAATTATCAATAAATTGCATTAAAGCTAAATAATGTGCAAAAAATATATTTTTGACTAGGAAGCATGTAGAAGTTAATTTTTTAATACGGAGGATCAAAATTGAGTGTCAACAGTTGCCGCAATTTAACCGGAGAGTCTTCGAACAAAGAAAGTGACAACATACTCAATTTCACCCGACATGACAGAATGTAGAATATGATGTTTTGAAGATTGTGACCGAACTCTGGTTTCTGAGTTGCCCACATATCTCGGATTGCACGAGAATCAGGTCGCGTGTAGTTCTGGAATGCAATTGAGTACTACTTATGAATCTTAGCCTCAAGGACTGGAAGACAAATGTTCAAGGACGAAAGGGTTCGTGTGATCTCGACATTGCTTCCAAAATTACCCTAGGGTCGGAGTATGGTAACACTAGGACGTGGTGTTGGATGGATGGATAGATTGAATGGATTTTATTGTGGATACGACCAGGCTCTGTGTTGAGGTTTCCTACATATCTCGGATGTAACGAGAATCAGGCCGATTGTAGTTAGAGAAAGCGATGGGATGATTTTTGATTTTTTAATTTCAAAGTTGCCTCAACATCAGGTTGTGATGACACTGGGTGTTTTATTTTGATTGTGGGGGTTCATATTACCGACACACCCCATGTCAATGGGACATAAGAACGATACAAGGGGACATGTGCCGATTGCTGTTGGAACGCCCGACGTCCATCCTCAAACTATGCCCTAGTTGAATACTAGAAGATAGTTCCACATTGTGTCGCATCAGTAGATTTGACGAGGTGTGGATTATGCTTCCATTTGAGAAAGATGGATATGCGATTTTTGAATGAAATAGGGTCCCATGTTGAAACTTTAATTCGAAGGGGATCCAGGCTAGATACCGATCCGAAGTGATCAGAGCAATTTGATATTTGAAGAAAATTCGGACTGTGTACCGGTCCGAAGTGATAGGAGCATTTAAATCTAAAATACCCATATTAGGAGGTGGACACCTGTAAAGTTTGAAATCGAAATGAAATGCCCATTGTTAAGGAGGCCACCTGGAAAATTGACTTGGAAATAAAATGCCCACTGTTCAGGAGGGCGCATAGAAAGGATTGCAACTAACTCTATTAATTGCGTCAAAGATATATATAAAATGCAAGGGTTTAGACAAACTCGGAGCGATGCCTCGTTGTACCCATGATTGGGTGTGGTATCTCTGGAGTTGAAGAGTGTCTTTCTCCAGAAGATGTGCCCCAGCTGGTCCTTCGAACAATTGCCTCAATGCCCTTGACTGTTTGCGAGACAATTGTTATGGTTGTCTCCTAATTGACTGCAGGAATGTTTTGTTGTGACCTTCCAACTATCCACAGGAACCTACTGGTGATCGTCCCCAGCCATTAGCCGGGGAAATAATCTGATCAAGATATAGAAATATTGTGAGAGTAGCGCTGTCATAAAATAATGGAATTAAGAATCGTAACTAACACTCCCCTCATTGTTCGGTTGATATTCCACGACGTCCTATGTTGGATACTATTTCGCATGTAGTCCCAGGATGATGCACCTTTCCGCTCTCCATGCAAACCATTTGATGATCGTCCCTGGTTGACAACCATGAACGATGTTATAATCTGAATATAGAAAAGTGGTGAGAGCAGCCAATTCATAAACACTGATGGAGTTCATTGTAAAACCACTACTCCACTGATTATCTGTCTAATGTTCTATGAAGTCTGAGACGAGATGTTATCTCCCGTGAAGCGCCCAAGATGATGTACCTGCAAAAATCAGAAGAAAAAATGTTAGAATCCCTCTTAGGTGAAGTTATAAAGTTAAGAGGGTGTAGAGTTAGGCCGTGTAGTTAGTGATGTATCCGATTGTGATTTGGAACGCGATATTGGCAATCTATGATGGTTTCAGAGATGATGTTGTCCTTCCTGGGTCCAATGAAAAATTCTCACTTCGAGGGAGGGAAGTTGATTCGTGTTTACTTGAGGCTTTGCTTGTTCTTCTTCATTTGCCCGAGTCGTGCGAGCATGACACATCTCGAAGGTTGACTAACAACTTTCCCCTGCAACAAAAGTGGGTTGACTTGTATTGAATATCTAGATTTGAAAAGTGGGAGTGGACACCATGGCTCCGTAGCCAGATGTGTTTGAAGAAAGGACTTGCATCCCGTACGTTTGGGATTTAAGTCAAGTAAGGGTCAGTGTCACGACCAAAAATCCAACTAGGTGTGACGGCACCTAACCCAACCCGCTAGGTAAGCTAATCGATAATAAACCAATTCAAATGAGATTCATTAAGAGAAGTAATGATAATACAACTGAACTTTTATACAAAGAATTCCCAAGGACTGGTAGTACAAGTCATGAGCCACTAAGACTTAGATTTTTACTAAAACAACGGAATTGAAATAATTACAACATTTGTTTGAAATGTAAATGAACAGAATCCGAATCTAATGCTACCAAGGACAAGTGATAGCCGTAACTGGAAGCAGGTACATCTTCAATGTCAGCCCTCACCGTACACAGCAGCATCAACACAAGGATCTGCACGCAAGGTGCAGGAGTGTAGTATGAGTACAACCGACTCCATGTACCCAATAAGTATCCTAACTAACCTCAACGAGATAAAAGAAGCAAGAACTATAGATGATACTCGCTAGGATCTGTGCAGTTCAAAACTCCAACAAGTATAGAGCAGGTATATGATCAAATCAGGAAAATCTTAGGTAAAACCATATTTTCTTTTGATGCTTAGAATTCTTGGTTTTAAAGTGTTCTGCTCAGACAACAATCCAGCATATAAGGAAGATATGCAAGTATATAAGGTAATCAGTCAAGGGATTTTCAAGTAAAGATGAAATGCAATAACCAAATATCAACCCGTGGCAGCGCGCAACCCGATCCTATAACGGTAACCAGCTCTCCTAGAGCTCACGTCAATATCTACCGCACTGACGACTCACGTGCTGCACAGACAACTCTTGTGCTATAGTATAAAATTCTGGATCCGCACGGATAACTCACGTGCTGCACGGACAACTCACGTGCTATAGTATCAATATCTGGATTCGCACGGACAACTCACATGCTATAGTATCAATATCTAGATTCGCACGGACAACTTGCGTGCTGCACGGACAATTCACGTACTATAGTATCAATATCTAGATATGCACGGATAACTCACATACTGCACGGACAACTCACGTGTTGTAGTATCATAATCCGCCCAATGTGGTCACCGGCACAATATTAAAATCCGCGTGGCATGGTCACAGGCATATCATCACAATCCGCCTGGCGTGGTCACAGGAATCCAGTCCAAATCGTATCACACAGAAACAAGTATATAAGAACACATGTATATGATGGATAAATGTCATATTTCTTGCTCCTGGAGTGGTATAATAACATGCTAAAGTGTAGGTATGTGCAATATGTGCTATCATAGCTCAATCGACAATTTATCATAGAAATTGTAATTACCAGGTTTATCCAAGGAATTAGCCTCTTCGTAACCTTTAGTATGGCTCAAATATTTCACAACAACGGTACAATTATGAGAAACATTATAGCTTAAAGCTTAACAGTTAACTTTAGGCATATCATAGACTAAGCACTACCCCGAGTTTAGATAGGATTTCAACGCCACACATATTCTCACCCATAGCATGTAGCTATCCCAAATAATTCAGGCAACTAGTGCCTTAACCAAGTTTAGATAGAATTCTTACCTCAAACAAGCCAAGACAAATATCGAGTAAGCCAAACAGCACTCTAGAAATTTCATCCCGCATGCATCAACCTCCGAACGGCTCCAAACTAGCCAAAAGTAACTCAAATACATTAAATAATGCCATAGGAAGCAACCCCAATCGATATAAGTCGTATCTTTAATCAAAAGCACAAAGTCAGCCAAAAGGTCAAACCCGGACCCGCTCCTCGGAACCCAACAAAACTCATAAAATCCGAAAACTCATTTAATTACGAGTTCAACCATACTAGTTTCACTCAAATTCGACTCCGAATCGATGCTGAAAACTTGAAAATTCACTTTATAACATTGTAGACAAAACCCCCAATTTCGCTTTTGAAATCATCAACCAAATGCCAAAAACGAGGATCGATTCATGAAATATAATCAAAACCGAGTATAGAAAACTTACCCCAATCCATGTGATGAAAATCGCATCCACAATCGCCCAAATTCGAGGTCTATGGCTCAATATATGATAAACACGGACAACCCTCAATTTTATAGCTTCTATCCAGGAAATTTCGCATTTGCGAAAAAATAACCACTTCTTCGGTGTCGCTTTTGCAACCAAAACTCCGCTTCTGCGGAGAAGCACTGGAGAAATGGCCCTCGTACCTGTAAAAAAACATCTGCTCGTGCGACAACGCAGGTGCGACACTTAAACGCGCATCTGCACAAAGGTCCACTCAGGCGCTCACGATCTCGTTTTTGCGTGCACGCAGGTGCGCTACAAATTCTGCTTCTGTGGAGGTAGCCCAACTCACCCTACGTTGCAGGTGCGACCATACTTCCGCTTCTACAACCACCGCATCTGTGCAAAACCAACTGCAGGTGCGATCACAGCAGATCCTTCCACAAACCAGCCTTAACCAATAATTTTCAAAATGATCTGAATTATGTCCGAAACTCTCCCGAGCCTCTCGGGACCCCGTCTGAATATACCAAAAAGTACCATATCATAACACGGACTTACTCAAGGCCTCAAATCATATATAACAATATTAAAACGATGAATCGCACCTCAAATCAAACTTTAAGAACTTTGAATCTTTCAACTTCCAAAACTCGTACCGAACGTTATCAAAACAACTCGAAATGACCTCAAATTTTGCACACAAGTCCCAAATAACAAAAAGAAGCTATTCAAATTTTCGGAACCAAAATCCGAACCTGATATCATCAAAGTCAACTCTCGGTCAAACTTATAAACTTTCCAAACCTTCAAATTTCAAACATTCGCCAATTAGTGCCGAAACCTTCTAGAAATTTTCAAATGCAAATTCGGGCATTTGCCCTAGTCCAAAATCACCATCCGGACCTAATGGAACCATCAAAACTCTGAACCGAGGTCAAATACTAAAAATTCAACTTGGTCACCTCTTCCAACTTAAAGCTTCAATCATGAAATTCATTCTTCCAAATCAGTTCTGAATAACCTGAAAACCAAAACCGAAGATTCACACAAGTAATAATACATCATACGATGCTCCTCAAGACTTCAAATAAAAGAACGGAATGCAAATGCTCAAAACGACCGGTTGGGTCGTTACATTCTCCCCCACTTAAACATATGATCGTCCTCGAATGTGTCAAGAGTCGTTCCAAAGCCATCAAATTGCCATGTAACCTTACCATGCACATACTAGGGGGTGATCCCACATCACCCTAATCCATATAAGCCTGACGACACAACCTAATTTAAGATCATTAATTCAACCTTAGCCCATAAACCTTGAAACCCAATTCCCAACATACAAAATTCCTTACAAGACCCGAATCTCGCATCTACACACTATACAAGTCTGATCAAGCTATATCAAGCCATAACCCAGGCCCAAGATTTCGTCACAGCAATAACCTTTGACCACAGTAGCTGCTCCAAACACATCCGGTATCGGTAATAAACCTCATATCAAACAAAACCTCATTCTAAAACCCTCGTACACTGCCAATGATAAAATAAACACACATAAACTCATAACCACTCATCAGATCAACAAGTCATGAAGCTCTCTCTCCTAACCAGAACCATAGCCCAAATTCTAAGTTGACTTTTGATATTACTCTTCCGAACATATTGTAATCAAATTCGATAGCAACCACCTCAGACCCAAAGACTTCATCTCATCAAATACAAGCTACTCTACTAACGTGCCACACCAATACTACTCATAGCCACAAATCGTGCAATCTGTGCACTAATACGCAACAATTCAAATGCACTCAAAAATAAAAAAATGACTCAAATGAGAGAACCATTCCACAAGCTCAACAAGTACCACCACAACGCAATCCTAAGAACCCATCACACACAGTAGAACCAAAATACACGAATCTATCACAAAGGATCATACCCCTTCAAAACCCAGCTGCAAAACATGATCCATCCAAACACTGATCCATGTGAAATAACTCAAGCCCCAATGCTCAAAATCAACAACCATAAGAAATTCGACACCAAGTACACAAGTGCATGACCATAACCATGGAGAGGCAAATAACAAAATATACCACAACTCGGAAAAATCATAACCAAGGCGCAATCAACCATTCCACACCCCAATCACCTTCTCGCTTGAATTCCGCTACAAGGCCTAAATAGAACCGCATCATATGTGCACATAACCCACAAATCAAAGCCCCCCATAGCATAGAAGAGGAACACATAGAACATATCAGAGCATGAACAAGCTCAACTCTAACCAAATTATTCACCCCTCAACACTAACTGTGCCGAGTCAACAAATCCGACCCGGTATAGAATACACATCCTTATTGGGCCTACCAGTGGGCCCCCAAATCATCTACGATCACCCCTAAATGGATAATTGGCCCTCCAAAAGTCCACAATGACCTAACCATAGCATGTACTACCATCTAGTTAACCTTGGCCACATCTTCACAGCCCGCAACCCCGAAAAAATCTGCTTCTGGGAACTCCCAGTCTCCAAATCCATAGAACACCTGAATCACCATAGCCGATTCCAACTCTGCCACTCAAATGACTAACACATCTATCATACATAATCATCCCCACGAAAAATCTTCTGACTTCTCAAACGATAGTTCCATGATCCCGAACAACAACTTCTTGGGAGTAGGGGCATCAAAGCTTGCCCAACCAAGTAAGGAGGCATACTTCTATAATCCTTCCATGCCACATAGCAAAAATCTGAATATCAACAGTCGCTCAACTAGACGAGTACCTCAATACCAATGAAGCATCCGTAAGTCAAAACACAATGTGCCTTCTAAAACACGCACCATTCTCAAGCAATACCAAATGGTGCCAACATCTAAAATCGTCTATGCTGCATAGACTCATGACTTTCCTTTTGAAACTGAATCGTACACTTGCACATGCAAACCCCAATCTATTAGGCCATTATATGAAAAGCACAAGAATCTCAAAATCAATTCTGATTCACCTGCAGTATACATACCCAATCAGTCAGAAACCTGCCACTTGATCCCATCCAGGAGAAAATCACAATTCGCAACATGCTCCTCATGCCGATAGAAAATATCCATCTCAAACAGTGGTAGAAACCATCGAGAACTCTCCGAAACCCATTTGCACACAACAAACCATCAGAACTGAATCTCTCTAACTCAACCAAGCCACGCAGATTGCCAAACCCAAGAGTATTTTTACAAAACACCTATAAAGACTCACCACATCATAAGTACCCAAAGAACCGATCATATCTATTACCGAGCTGATCCAACCTACTACCAAGTTGTTCTATTTCTCCAAGTTCCTACCGAATTACCCTCAAGTTGACACTTCCCCTTGCCAGAACACCACGATCCTTACTCGAAGCTCACCACTGAAGATCCTAGCATAAAACCACACTGTCCTAAGGCCCATACGCCATTGTATTCCCTATTAGCACCCCAAAGTACCACAATCGAGGCACCTACTTTGAAGAGACCTTATGTGAACCTAAATTTTTTTCCTTTACCTTCCTGATACAGAAATGTAGAATCCATAGTGATACAGAAATACCACGAGTCCCGACACCACCTGACGCAAATATCGTATTCTAGCCATATATAAATCTGAATAAATTCTCAATTGCTATATATAAATCTTGAATCCATGAGAACCTTCTTGAGAGTCATCTACTCTGCTCAAATCTCAATTGCACCGTCTAAACGGGCCGAATGACTTGTGCCCCATTAGCATGATAACACCCAAAGAAGCAATCCCGCCTTAACGTAACCGCGCAAATTCCTACTCTATGCGCACTACATCTTCCACGAATAACAACTCAATCATTCCATGATTCCCATATACCCATAAAGTGAAACATAACCCGTATCTAGCAATTCCTTTACTCGATTCATCCTAGATCTCAACATCCACAAGTCATTTTTGATTCTCAAGCATACCTCAAACTGAAACCAGTACAACACATAACCATGTAATCAAATCTCTGATAAAAGACTCTTTCACTTGGATCAAAGCCATAGAACAAAACACTCGATAACTCATAATACCCATACTCTATTGCTGTCATAATCCTGCACCAAAATTCAACTCAATCCTTCATAAGCTCATGTAACACAAACCATCTAATACTTTAAATCATCTTCAAATCTCGCATTCATCCTTGTGATGGTCAGGTCAACTTTCTCAACCAATCCAAACTCAAATCGCAATACCTACAACCCACTGGTAGGAAAGAAAGCCTTCACACAATATCATAAGGATCACACCTATGTAGGCCACCATGCAAGAGGTAACCCACCTACTTAGCCTCAAATTGGCATCTTTCTATACCCTTTCGCAACTACAATTACTGTGCAATCACTCAATTTTCCTGAGTCTGAACTCATCAACAAGACATGAGAATCTAATTCATTTCACAATTAAACAACATGAAAGATCCTTCAATACACTCATAACTCAAGACTATACGTCACATCAGGACAGTAATCGAGCACCCAATAGTCCTTTTTACATCTCAAGCAAACTCTTCTCGTCACATTCAAACCATCTGAACACATCCTGCAGTCACATCATACTCATCATATAGCCATCCAACCACTTATCGAGCCACAAATTCCACTCATAGGGACATTACCAGACATATAAGTCCAAAAGCACGTACTCATATAACCAAAATCCCCGTGCTCAAGCTACAGTCAAAAGACGGCCTCAAGTCCTCAAGACTGGCCCATCATCAGCACACAGAAATCACACCTCGCATTTCATCTATGGAATCACATGTCGTCGATGCACAGCCGATACCAAGAGCTCACATACATACGAGTGAGTGGAAGGAATTCAAAGAGTTACGCTTCAAACTTAATCAATGTCCCACGATAAGGAAAGAAAGATGGGAAGTTTATCCTAAATGCCCTATAGCTTCTCGAAGATAGGTATGGACGTCATCATACCGATCCACAAGACTCTACTAGACACTTGCTCATGGCTCGTAGAACCTATGAACATAGAGCTCTGATACTAACTTGTCACTACCCAAAATCCAACTAGTCGTGATGGCACCTAACCCACCCGCTAGGTAAGCCAATTAACAATAAACCAATTCAAATGAGATTCATTAAGCGAAGTAATGATAATACAACTGAACTTTTATACAAAGAATTTCCAAGGACCGGTAGTACAAGTCATGAGCCACTAAAACTTAGATTTTTATAAAAAAGCTGAATTGAAATAATTAAAACATCTATTTGAAATGTAAATAAACAGAATCCGAATTTAATGCTACCAAGGACAAGTGATATTCATAACCGGAATACAGGTACATCTTCGATGTCAGCCCTCGCCTACACATCAACATCAACATAAGGATTTGCACGCAAGGTGTAGAAGTGTAGTATGAGTACAACCGACCCCATGTACCCAATAAATATCTTAACTAACCTCGACGAGATAAAAGAAGCAAAAACTATCGATGATACTCACTAACACCTATGCAGTTCAGAATTCCAACAAGTATATAGAAGGTATATGATCAAATCAAGAAAATCTCAGGTAAAACCATTTTTTTCTTTTGATGCTCAAAATTCTTTGTTTTAAAGTGTTATGCCCAAAGAACAATCCAGCATATAAGTAATATATGCAAGTAAATCAGGTAATCAACCAAGGGATTTAAAAGTAAAGATGAAATGCGATAACCAAATATCAGCCCGTGACGGCGCGCAACCCGATCCGATAATGGTAACCAGCTCTCCAAGAGCTCACATCAATATCAACCGCACAGACGACTCACGTGCTGCACGGACAACTCACATGCTATAGTATCAATTTCTGGATCCACATAGACAACTCACGTGCTTCACGGACAACTAATGTCCTATGGTATCAATATCTGGATCCTCATGGACAACCCACATGCAATAGTATCAATATCTACATCTGCACGGACAACTCACGTGCTATATTATCATAATCCGCCCGGCGTGGTCACAGGCAAAATATCATAATTTTCCCGGCATGGTCACAGACATATCAACACAATCCAGGCACAGGCATCCAGTCTAAATCGTATCACACAGAAACAAGTATACAAGAACACATGTATATGATGGATAAATGTCATATTTCATGCTCCTGGACTGATATAATAACATGCTAAAGTGTAGGCATGTGCAATGTGTGCTATCATAGCTCAATCAACAATTTATCATAGATATAGTAATTACCAAGTTTATTCAGAGAATTAGCCTCTTCGTAACCTCTAGTATGGCTCAAATATTTCACAACAACGGTACAATTATGAGAAACAATATAGCTTAAAGCTTAACAGTCAACTTTAGGCATATCATAGACTAAGGACTACCCCGAGCATAGATAATTACTCGGTGCTCGCACATACGTATCAACCCCACACATATGCTCTCCCATAGCATGTAGCTATCACAAATAATTCAGGCAACTAGTGCCTCAACCAAGTTTAGATATGATTATTACCTCAAACAAGCAAGACAAATACCGAGCAAGCCAAACGGCACTCTAGAAATTCCATACCGCACACATCAATCTCCGAACAGCTCGAAACTAGCCAAAAGAAATTCAAATACATCAGATAATGCCAAAGGAAGCAAATCCAATCGATAAAAGTCGAATCTTTAATCAAAAGCCCAAAGTCAACCAAAAAGTCAAACCCGGGCTTGCACCTTAGAACCCACCAAAACACATAAAATTTGATAACCCATTTAATTACGAGTCAAACTATTATATTTTCACTCAAATCCGACTCCGAATAGATGCTCAAAACTCGAAAATTCACTTTATGAAAGTTTAGACAAAACCCCCCAATTTCTCTTTTGAAATCATCAACCAAATGCCAAAAATGAGGATAGATTCACGAAACATAATCAAAACCGGGTATAGAAAACTTTCTCTAATCCATGTGATGAAAATCGCCTCCAAAATCACCCAAATCCGAGGTCTGTGGCTCAATATATGATAAAAATGGACAACACTCAATTTTATAGCTTCTGCCGAGGAAATTTCGCATTTGCGAAACACTAGCCGCTTCTGTGGTGTCGGTTTTGCGACCAAAATTCCACTTCTGTGGAGAATCACTAGAGAAATGGCCCTCGCACATATAAAAAAACATCCGCTCCTGAGACATCGCAAGTGCGACACCTAAATGCGCATCTGCGCAAACGTCTACTCCTGCGCTCAGGATCTCGCTTTTGCGCGCACGCAGGTGTGCTACAAATTCCTCTTATGTGGAGGTAGCCCAAATCCTCCGTCATCACAGGTGAGACCATACGTCCGCTTCTGCAACCACCGCACCTGCGCAAAACCAGTCGCATGTATTATACCAGATCCTGCCACAAACCAGCCTTAACCAAACAATTCCAAAATGATCTGAATCATGTTCGTAACACTTTCGAGCCTCTAGGGACCCTGTCTAAATATACTAACAAGTCCCATATCATAACACGGACTTAATCGAGGCCTCAAATCACACATAAAAATATTGATACGATGAATCACACCACGAATCAAACTTAATGAACTTTGAATCTTTCAACTTTCGAAACTCATACCGAACCATATCAAATCATCTCGGAATGACTTTAAATTTTGCACCCAAGTCCCAAATGACATAAAGAAACTATTCAAATTCTCGGAACCACAATTCGAATCTGATATCATCAAAGTCAACTCCCGGTCAAACTTATAAACTTTCCAAACCTTCAAATTTCTGACTTTCTCCATTTAGTGCCGGAACCTTCTAGAAATTTCCAAATGCAAATCCGGGCATATGCCCAAGTCCAAAATCACCATCCGGGCGTAATGGAACCATCAAAACTGCGAACCAAGGTCAAATACTAAAATCTCAAACTTGGTCAAATCTTCCAACTTAAAGCTTTAATCATGAAATTCATTCTTCCAAATCAATTTCGAATAACATGAAAACCAAAACCGATGATTAACACAAGTCATAATACATTATACGATGCTGCTCAAGACTTCAAATAGCTAAACGGAATGCAAATACTCAAAATAACCAGCTGGGTCGTTAAAGTCAGGGTAAGGTAGACATGATATTTTGATGTTTAGATTTTGGGTGAAATTTGGTTGACGCTCTCAAACATTTCTGGGTTGAGAGCATCATTGCACTGTTTCAAAAGAACTGGCTTAGTTTTCCAATGTTGAGGAAATTAATTTGAAATAGTGGGGAGACAAAACCCTTATGTAGGGTTGCCTACGTATCTTGCTTAAGCAAGAATCAGGTCAAAATGCAGTTCGAGCCAACTACTGGGATTAAGAGATTTGTATGGTTATCAAGAATGAGTGATTGTTCTTTGAGAAGAATTGTGATGATGAATGAGATTTATTGGGTGGGTGGGTGGAGACTAGTAACTTTAGAATAAAAGATAGATGGTAGCTTAGCGCATGGATCTCTCAAATGATGGAAGTCAGTGAAAGTGTAAGGCATGGTCGAGAAGGATACGTCAAATCAGTGGAAGATGTTTTAAAAGAATGGTAGAGTCTGGATGATGTTATGATTATGGGGATGGTCATGGAGACTGGAATGTGTATGCATATTTGAAAAGTCAAGGTTCAACACAAGTCAACAAGATTTTAGTCAAATAAAGAAAACCTAACAGTGGATAGCAAATAGAATGTAGATGTAACTAATAAAGAATACATAACAATGGCAGGAAAAGAATATATAACAAATATATAAAGAATATGTAGCAAGTAAAGATTATGCAAGGATAAATTCAGCTAAAGCAACCTGCAAGATTATGTGTAGAGTGACCTAGAAATTCTATGAGTAGATTTACTTAGATTCATACGTGAGTTTAGGACAACTACGAGATGGTATGTAGTTAACCTCGTATGCCAATATCTGAAACTAGAGATTTTTGAAAGAAGGTTCAGAGGGGTGAAAACACAACCCTCATGTGACTTGTGTGTGATTGTGTACGACCAAGAGTCTATAGAAAAGTGATGACAATTCAATAAGACAGTATCAAAAGCATGTGACAAAGAATAGACAATATAATCATATGTAATCAAGTATACAACATAGACATGTGGGAAGCATATACATCATGAGCATGACAAAGATGTCACGACCCAATTTCTCTTATAGGCCTTGATGATGCCCAACGTCGTCGCTAGGCAAGCCAACAGTGAACTAATCTATGTTATTTCTCTTTTTAATAAGTTTCCAGGTAATTAAATTCCATTTATTAAGAAATTAAGGAGAGACAACTGAGTGGCAACCATAGTGATATGAGTACTCCAAAACCACAAAGTCTACTAGTATGTTTGCCAAGACCTGATGTCACAAGTGTATGAGCAACTAGTAGATTATAAAAAACTCTAACTACTGTCTGAAATAAAATAGATAGAAAATAAGTGCAAAAGAGATACTCTACGTGCTGCAGGACGGCTCAGGAAACAGCTCACCACTAGGCCTTGGCACAACGGGGGTGCGCGCTGGTAAAACTGGCAAATGTACCTACCTCAAATCCTGCATGGTTAGTGCATAAGTATAGCATGAGTAAATAAACAACATATACCCAGTAAGTATCTATTCTAACCTCGAAGAAGTAGTGACGAGGGTTCGACATCGAAACTTACTGTAACGACCCGATCAGTCGTTTTTCTTTCTAGATCCCCGTTCTGCTAAATAAGACTCATCGTATGTGATTTTACTATTTTAAGACTTGCGGGGATGGTTAGTTTGGGATTTGGAAGGGTTCGGGTTGAAATCAGAACACTTGGTCCTTAGTTTGGCTTTAAAAGGCTAAGTTTGACTTTGGTCAACATTTTGGGTAAACGACCTCGGAACTGGGATTTTATGGTTCCAATAGGTTTGTATGATGATTTTGGACTTGGGCGTATGTTCGGATAAGGTTTTGGATGACCCGGGAGCATTTCGACGCTTAATATTGGAAGTTGGCACATTAAAGGTTTTAAAGTTCTTTAAATTTGGTTTGAGGTAGGATTTGGTGTTATTGAGATCCAATTGCGACTCTGAGCCAGGGAATAGTTTTATATGGTGATTTAAGACTTGCACGCAAAATTTGGAGTCATTCTGAGAAGTTTAAGTATGATTCAGCACGTTCGGAGTAAGTTGGAAGAACTTGAAGTTCATAAGTTAATTTTATTGGTTTTGGCGTATGATTCTTAGTTTTAATGTTGTTATATATATTCTGATGGTGTGAGAGAGTCCATTTTATGATTTCAAACTTGTTGGTATGTTTGGGCGGGGCCTGGGGGGGACCGGATGCCATTCAGACAATGCGCAAAATTCATTTGGCCTTAGTTAGATAGCCGAAGCATCCAACTTCTGGTGCAATCGCACCTGCGGAGGGCCAGCCGCAGGTGTGAGCTCACAGAAATGAGCCAGGAGACACTGAAGTAGCCTAGAATTGGCAGTCCAGAAACCGCAATAGCCTAGGTTTTTATAAAAATGGGATTTAACCACGAAAATGGTTGTGGGTTTGGGTAAAAATCTTATATTTGAGATCGTGAGGTTATGGGTAACATTTAGCTTCAAAATATTTTGGAATCCGGGCATGTGGGCCCGGGGTGAATTTTAGGAATCTTCCAATTTGGGTTGGATAATTAATCTAATAGTTAAATTATGAACTTTTGAACATTTATGGACTAAATTATATAATATTTGACTAGTTCCGAGTCGTTTGGCACCGAGTTAAGGCTTTATAACAAATTTGAGGATTGGAAGTGAGCTTGAGAACGAGGTAAGTCTGTTGCCTAACCTTGTAAGAGGGAACTCATCCCCTTATGTGTATTTCATTGTAAAATATTTGTGTGGGGAGCTACGTATGCACTAGGTGACGAGAGTCCATGCATAGCTATATTACATGTGATGTCCGGGCAGTCTTAGATTTACATCATGCCTTGTTTGCACTGTTATGTGGTTATGCTTGTTAATTTTCTTACATGAAAACGAGATTAAGGATTTTTAGTTTTAAAATCCCCAATTTGGATTTCTTATGTTTGGGAAGAATTGAACAATTTTATAATAACTTTGAGAAATCTATGTTCACTCATGTCGCAAGTATTTTCGCGAGCGAGGTAAATTCCTCTACTCTCATGGGAGCGGGCTGTTCGCTTCGGTAGGTTAATAGATTCATCTATGGTTCGTGTCGTTCGACCCTCAGCAGTGCACATAGTATATTTCTGGATGGGGCCGTATGACTACGACACAAATTGTGTGTGATAATACTCGAATCCTAATTCTACTTGATATATGTTTATGGCTTGAGCGGTTAAAATTATTTAAATGACAAGAATTGATTCAGAATTTATTTTTAGTGAAAGAATTATTATTCACTGCTTGTTACTAAGTTGTACTAATTTTTTACATAATCCATGCTTATTTATAATTCCTGCATTATATTGGTAGCCTATAGTAAGTGTCGATGTTGACTACTCGTCACTACTTCTTCGAAGTTAGACTTGATAATTACTGGGTACATGTTTTTTATGTACTCACGCTATACTTCTGCACTAACCGTGTAGCTTTTGAGGCAGGTGCATATGGTAGTTACCCCGGTGCGCACCCCTGATACTTCGAGACTGGGCGGTCGTTCTGCGGCACCCGAAGTCTTTCTTTTGTGTTTTTGCTTTCTGTCTACTTTATTTCAGACAGTAGCTTAGTGTTTTGTATATTCTACTAGTAGCTCATACACTTGTGATACCAGGTCTTGGCACACACACTAGTAGACTTTATGGTTTTGGGATTATTACTATTGTTATGATTGCACTTAGCTGCTTTCGCCTTATTTATTTAAATTTCATGTTTCGTAATCTTTAATTAATGGAATTTAATTACTTGGAGACTTATTAAAAGGAGTAATCACGAGGTTAGTTCACTGTTGACTTGCCTAGCAGCGGAGCTGGGCGCCATCATGGCCTATAAAAGACTTTGGTCGTGATAACATGGTATCAGAACACTAGGTTCGCGTAGGTCTCACAAGTTATGAGCAGGCCTAATAGGGTTTTGTAGATCGGTGTGGAGACGTCCGTACTTAACTTCGAGAGGCTATAGGGTGTTAGGAAACTACTATTTCTTCATCTCCTATCATGCATTTGATGTTGTACTAAGTATATTTCTCTTATTCTCTAACAGATGGTGAGAACATGTGCAACTGATGTACTCGATCATGGAGGAGCTGCTCCCCCTATTACTTGAGGCCGAAGCAGAGGCTGAGGGAGGGCTCCGGCTCGTGGTAGAGGACGAGGATGTCCTAGAGTTGCCCCAGCTATGCCGCCAGTGGATCCAGTAGAGGATCCTATTATTGAGGAGCAGGGCGAGGTGTCTGCAGCAAAGCCAGCACCGGTGGATTTCATGTCCGCACCGGGATTCTAGGAGATCATGGACCGTATGTTGCGGTTTTTGGATTCTATGACTTAGGCTGGTTTATTTCTAGCAGACCCAACCATATCTCAGGTGGGAGGGGAGCACATACCCCTACCGCTCAAGCTCCAAGGCATGCAGCTGCCGTGTAACAAACCCTAGGCACACTACCCATGGGCGGAGCCCTGCCAGTTGCAGTAGCTATAACTGAGCCCAGACCAGCTGTAGCCGGCGATCCGTAGAGGCTATTGGACAGATGGAACAGGATACAACATCCTGTCTTTGAAGGTGAGCGACATGAGGACCCCCCAGGAATTTATTGATTGGTGAAGGGACAGACTGCACAACATGACGATATTGGAGATCCATGGGGTAGATTTTACTACTTTCCAGCTGGAGGGCAGGGCCCGTAGGTGATGGAAGTCATATCTTCTCGGCAGACCAGCAGGTTCTCCTCCCATGACTTGGGATAAGTTCACATGCCTCTTCTTGGACAGATATATTCCACCCTCTCAGAGGGAAGAGTTGTGATTTCAGTTTGAATAGCTCCATCAGTGCCAGATGTCGGTGACCGACTATGAGGAGAGATTCTCTGAGTTGTCTCGCCATGCACTTATGATACTTCCAACCGATGGAAGAGAGACTGTGGAGGTTTGTTGCACGTTTGCACTCTACTAGCCAGATCACTATGGCCCGAGAGGTTGAGATAGGGTTTTCTTATGAGCTAGCTATGGAGATAGCTCGTAGGATCAAGGGTGTTTGTTAGCGGAGCCGAGAGAAGGCGATGAGGGATAATCGGTTTCGATATTCTGGAGAGTTCAGTGGTGCCCCGGCTGGGGGCAGGGGTCAGTTCGTGAGGGGTCAGCCTAGCAGGACCACATATCCAGCACCGTTGCCTCCTCGGGTTTCCCTAGTGCGGCCCTATTTCAGTGACATGCCAGAGAGTTCCTATCGGCCACCAGTTATTCAGGGTTCCTCCAGTGGGTATTCAGTCCATCAAGGTCAGACTTCCGGTGAGCAGTCCGCCATTTCGAGGGGTTGCTATGAGTGTGGTGATCCTGGCCACATGAAGGGGTATTGTCCTAAACTTCGGGGCAAGGCAGTACAACAGGGTCACCAGCCTATGATTACAATACCAGTTGACGCACCAGTCGTCCGACCGCCTATAGGCGGAGGGCAGGTGGGTAGAAGTCGTCCTAGAGGTGAAGGTCAGACAGGTAGAGGCCAGTCAGGTGGCGCTCCGTCTAGATTCTATGTTTTTCCGGCAAGAATAGATGCAGCGGCATCAGATGTCGTGGTCACATATATTATTTCTGTCTGCAGTAGGGATGCTTCGGTACTATTTGATCCAGGGTCTAACTATTCATATGTTTCATATCTGTTTGCTTAATTCCTGAGTGTTACTCGTGAGTCCTTGGGTACTCCTGCTTATGTGTCCACATAAGTGGGAGATTCTGTTGTTGTGGATCGGATCTATCAGTCTTACATTGTTACTTTATGTGGTTATGAGACCCGAGCGAATCTTCTGTCTCGATATGACCGACTTTGAGGTCATCATGGGCATGGATTGGTTGTCTCCATTTCACGCCATCCTTGATTACCATGCCAAGACGGTTACCTTGGCGATGCCAGAGTTGCCTAGATTGGAGTGGAAGGGTTCGTCTGTCAGTACATCTAGTCAGGTTATCTCCTATCTGAAGGCTTGACACATGGTCAAGAAGGGGTGTTTGGCTTATCTAACTTATGTTTGGGATACAACTGCAGAGACTCCGGCGATTGATTCAGTGCCTGTGGTCCGAGAGTTCTTCGATATGTTTCCTTCTGATCTTCCATGCATACCACGAAATCGTGATATTGATTTCTGTATTGACTTGGATCCAAGTACCCAGCCTATATCTATTCCACCATATTGCATGGCTCCGAGAGAGTTAAAGGAATTGAAGGAACAACTCGAGGAGTTACTAGCAAAGGGGTTCGTCAAACCGAGCGTGTCGCATTGGGGTGCACTGGTGTTATTTGTAAAGAAGAAGGATGAGACTATGCGGATGTGCATTGATTACCGCCAGTTGAACAAAGTTACTATTAAGAACAAGTAGTCGTTTCCACGTATTAATGATTTATTTGATCAGTTACAGGGTGCTAGGGAGTTCTTCAAGATCGATTTGAGATCGGGGTACCATCAGTTGAAGATTCGGGAATCGGATGTTTCGAAAACGGCTTTTTAGACTAAATATGGCCATTATGAGCTTCTAGTGATGGCCTTCGGTTTGACTAACACCCTGGCGGCGTTTATGAATTTGATGAACCTGGTGTTCAGGCCATATATTGATTCATTTTTCATTGTCTTCATTGATGACATTTTGATCTACTGACGTAGCATGGAGGACCACGAGAAGCATTTGAGAGTAGTGCTTCAGACCTTGCGGGAACAGAAGCTATATGCTAAGTTCTCCAAGTGTGAGTTCTTGTTAGATTCCATGGCATTCTTGGGGAATTTTGTATCCGTCGAGGGTATTAAGGTTTATCCTAAGAAGCTCGAGGCGGTTCAGAGTTGGCCTCTTCCCACCACAGCGACCGAGATCAGAAGCTTCTTGGGGTTAGCAGGTTATTATCGCCGGTTTGTCGAGGGCTTCTCATCTATTGCAACACCTTTGACTATATTAACCCAGAAAGGTTCTTCGTTTTGATGGACCGATGATTGTGAGGCGAGCTTTCAGAAGATCAAGACCGCCCTGACTTCAGCACCGGTGTTAGTTCTGCCTTCCGGTTCGGGGATGTATACTGTGTATTGAGACACTTCACGCGTTGGTTTGGGTTGTGTATTGATGCAGGAGAGGCGAGTTATTTCATATGCTTCACGTCAACTGAAGCCCCATGAGAAGAATTACACTGTGCACGATTTGGAGTTGGCCGTGATTGTTCATGCTCTTAAGATATAGAGGCATTATCTTTATGGGGTGTCCTGTGAGGCTTACATCAATCATCGCATCTTGCAATATTTGTTCAAGCAGAGAGATTTCAATTTGAGGCAGTGCAGGTGGCTTGAGTTGCTAAAATATTATGATATTACCAACCTTTATCATCCAGGCAAGGCTAATGTAGTTGTGGTTGCCTTGAGCATAAAGGCGGAGAGTATGGGTAGTTTGGCATTCATTTCAGCAAGGGAGAGGCCACTAGCTTTGGACATTCAGTCCTTGGCTAACAGACTTGTGAGGCTGGATATTTCAGAGCCTAGCCGAGTTCTTGCATGCGTTGTCACCCAGTCTTCACTATTCGAGTGGATCAAGGCTCGCCAGTTTGATGATCTGCACTTCTTGGTTCTCGAGAGACGGTACTGCAGGGTGGTGACAAGGAGGTTATTATCAGTGAGGATGGTGTTCTGCGACTCCATGGTCGCCTATGTGTTCCTAACGTTGATGTCTTGAGGGAAAAGATCCTAGAGTAGGCACACAGTCCTCGATATTCTATTCATCCAGGTGCCACAAATATATATCACGACCTGAGGCAGCATTTTTGGTGGCGGCGGATGAAGAAAGACATATTTGAGTATGTAGCGAGGTGCCTTAATTTCCAGCAAGTTAAGTATGAGCATCAGAGGCCAGGTGGCCTACGTCAGCAGATGACTATACCTGAGTGGAAATGGGAGCGCATTACTATGGACTTCGTAGTTTGGTTGCTACGGACCTTGCGGAAGTTTGACGCAGTTTGGGTCATTGCCAACAGGTTCATCAAGTCGAGACACTTTATTCCGGTTGATACCACGTATTCTTCAAAGAGGTTGGCACAGATTTAGATTCAGGAGATTGTTCATTTGCATGGTGTGCATGTCTCCATTATATCAGATAGACGCCCTCAGTTTACTTCGCATTTTTGGAGGTCAGTACAGAGTGAGTTGGGGACCTGGGTAGAGCTCAGCATAGCCTTTCATCCGCAGACCGACGGGCAGTCATAGCGGACGGTTCAGATCTTGGAGGATATGGTCAGACCATGTGTGATTGATTTTGGAGGGCAATGGGATCGATTCTTGCCTTTGGCCGAGTTTGCTTACAACAACAGTTATCAGTCCAGCATCGAGATGGCATTGTTTGAGGCTTTATAGGGTCAGCGATGTCGTTCTCCCATCCGATGGTTTGAGACCGGCAAGGCTAAGTTATAAGGTACATATTTAGTGAAGGATGCCTTGGAAAAGGTAAAGTTGATTCAGGAGCGGCTTCGCATAGCAGAGTCCAGACAGAAGAGTTACGCAGACTAGAAGGCGCGTGATTTATCATTTATGGTGGGCGTGAAGGTTCTCTTGAAGGGAATCATGAGGTTCGGGAAGAAGGGAAAGTTGAGCCCAAGGTTTATAGGTCCATTTAAGGTGTTGAGACGAGTTCGGGAAGTTGCTTATGAGCTGGCTTTGCCTCCCAGTCTATCGAGATTTCATCCGGTTTTCCACGTGTTTATGCTCCGGGGGTATCATGCCAACATGTCGCATGTGTTAGACTTCAGCACGGTTCAGTTAGATGAGAGCATGGGTTATGAGGAGGAGCCTTGCCAGTGTTGACAGACAGGTTCGCCAGTTGAGGTCCAAGAAGATTTCTACGGTAAAAGTTCAGTGGATGGGTCAACCAGTCGAGGAGGCGACTTGGGAGGCCGAGGAGGATATGCGGAGTAGATATCCATACTTATTCAGCACTCCAGGTATGATTCTAGACCCGTTTGAGGATGAATGTTTGTTTAAGAGGCGGAGAATGTAACGACCCGACCGGTCGTTTTGCTTTCTAGATTCCCATTCCCCTAAATAAGACTCCCCGTATGTACTTTTACTATTTTATGACTTGCGGGGATGGTTAACCCGGGAACATAAGTATCACAACTAAGGCACTCACTACACTCAATGTACAACAACATTAAGTAAATTATCTCCAATTAGAATTATGACACTGTATTATTTTTTTCTACAAAAAGGAAAACTACTAACTACATCTGATGCAAGCAAAACCTTGAAAAAGAACCACGGCACAAAGAAAATTACGGAAAAATTGTTACACTACCTAAGAAACAAAAACAAAAATAAAGATATATTTTTGGATTTTCAATTTGTTTTTTGTTTTGTTTGGCTTTAATCCCTCAAGAAAACTGTCTATGAGATCCATCATGGGGAAGAGTCCAATTTTTCTTTTATAAAATATGACGAAAAACACATAAAGATAAAAAAATATACAGATATATTTACATCTGATCCTACGCTTTAAATTGTGGTATGTCCCCATGACACACAAGTGAAAAAGCAAGAGGTAGTGGAAATTCCCCTAAAATATTCAGTCTGGGTCTGAAATAGTATTGGGGTCTACTTTGCATGCCCGACCCAATGCACACAACCATGCTAAAATGTTCTTCTCTAACTTCTTCTGGTACCGCCACATTTATCATGATTGTTCTCTTCAGCTAGCTCCTTCAAGACATCCGCCTTAAGATCGGATTATACAACTGACTCCTCTCTAGGTGTCCGCATTGCTTTATTCATCTTGAACACAAATCTTTCTTCACCTACTCTTAGCATGAGCTCTCCTTCATGAACAAATTTGCTAGTTACCAATGAGGGTCTTCCTAAAATCATAGCGACCTCCTTATTCTCCTCTATGTTCACCGTAATTAAATTCACAGGGAATATAAATTTGTCCATCTGAACTAGTACATATTTCACTATTCCTTTAGGTATTATTGTGGTCCGATCTATCAACTGCAAAGACACATGTATATATTTGATTTCTCCAATTTCTCTCTCAAATTTCCTGAAAAATAGACAAGGGCATAAAATTAATAGAAGCACCTGAATCACTTTCTAAGGGAGCTCATTTTGTAGAATGGCATTGCACTGAGTATTGAGCTTAACCACCGATGTCTCATTCAATTTTCACTTGCTTGATAAAATTCCCATCATAAACTTGTCTTATGGTGGCAATTGAGAGAGTACCTCAATGAAAGACATATTGACATACATTTGTTTAAGCACCTTAGAGAACACCTAAATTATTTATCTAGTTTTTCTTTTCTTTGTGTCTGAGGGAAAGGTAAAGCATGCATATATTTGCTTTCTTCAATCTCTTCATTACTTTTTTCTTTATTTTTTCCTTGTTGGAACTTCAAATTTATTCTTCTTCTTGAGACCATCCTTTTAGCTTGCCCTCATTTCACCCCCTTGATTCTCATCACTTTTATGCTCCTCCACAGTCTCAACTAGCCTTCTAGTCAACTTCTCCTTCTTCTTTGCAATAGGGTGCTGAAATACTTTGTCACTCCTCAAAGATATTGTATTTATTATTTCTCTTGAATATTTCAAAATATTATAAGGAAGGTTTCCTGGAGCCCTATGAGACAGCAAACTAGCAATATGTCCCACTTGCCTCTTTAAGTTTCGAATGACTGTACGATGAGTTTCAAGTCTCTCATTTTATCTTAGTAATGAAAGTCATTATTAGATATTTCATAATAAATTGTTTTTGCTGTTGAGGTTGGTATTGCTGCCTCTACTTATTTTATAAACCTAGAGCTCCTTGTCCATGGGTTCTCGGGTTATTCTGCTACCACAAGTTCAGACTACCACTTGATGAACTCCACAAAAAAACTGGATGCCTCTGCCCATTGGAGTTAAATTATTTTCACCTTGATAGTTACCTCTGCCAAAGCTTCTAACAATATTTATCACTTTATCTGTAGCTGAGGCCTGACACTCATGTGTTGTGTCCCATTCCACAAAAATCACAAGCCATTTGTGGCTCACTCTTGACCTTAGCTAAGGCAACATTTTTGATTTCCTTCTGTGGAATTAAGCTGAGCTTGGACAAAAGTGTTAGGATCCATTTGATGTACTCCAACATTTTTTCTTCTCTCGTTGTCATCTACTGTAACACCCCAAAAAATTTTGAAGTACTTAAGTATAAATTCCGGTAAATTATACAAAGAAAATAATATTTCATAGTGCCATACTAGGCTCGGACTTTTTGGGTTGAACAATGCACCAGAAAGTAAAAGAAAATATTTGGCAGAAAAGTGTATTTCTGCGGTCCATTATGCGACTGTAAAATCACTCTGCGGACCGCATAATGGCCGCAGAGTGACGCAGTTAATTGGGTCAGTTGGAAGCAACTATGCAGTCGACTATGCAACCGCATAACTGTTATGCGGTGCATTATGCGACCGCATAATAGTTATGCGGAGCGCATAGTGACCGCATACACAGACAGTTCTTTTGGCTATTTTGTAACCAACTATGCGACCGATATGCGGTCCGCATATCGATTATGCGATCGCATACCTTGTTCCGGAGCTCTATTTTTGGGTTTTTAAAACCGGACCCTATTTCGTTAAATACACTCTTTGGGCCATTTTTGAGACATAATATGATATTTTAGAGTGAGAAAGAGTGCCCTAGAGTGAGAAGGTGTTCTTCAATAATTCTTCTTCAATTGTTGCTCAAGTTTTGGAAGATTAAGAAGGGAAGCTCACTAGGTCTTCATCCTAGAGGTAAGATTCTACACCCTAAACCCTAATTTTGAGATCTTCTGAAAATGGGTAACTAGCAAGATAATTTTTGGGCATGAGAGTTGTTTATTTTACATGCATGTGTTATTAAAGGGTGTAGAAAGATTGTTGATCTAAAAATGATAAAGATTGGGTTGTGGGATGATGGAATACTTCATTAAAAGGACATTGAAACCTTATACACACCTAGTGTTTGATAAAATGCTCAAGTAAGCTAGAACCATGATCATCTTCCAAATTTTGATTCAATTTGTTATATTTCTACATAGATTGAAGTTGTCAAGAATTCTGGAACGTTTTAGCGTCTAAGGAAGCTCAATTGAGGTATGTTGGCTAAACTCTTCTCTTAGAATTGAATCACATGGTATTCATAAAAAAAATGTAAGTCCCGAGTAGTTCATTATAAAATTGGCTATTCCGAGTAAGATTGGGTTGAATGATATATATATATTCGACAAGTATCTCAAATGCTTTATTCATGTTATGTTATCAATCGAGGATGTGTTAAAATATGGTTCTACATTAATAATGTTTCGACTTCAAGTCAAGTTCAAATGAAGGCTATTATGCCAAATTTTGTGAAATATCTCTATGTGCTTTAGACTCTAAATTGCTCAAATGTGTACTACATACCTTGATTTGAATTGTATTTGTTGCTGATGAAGATGATGATATTTGAAATTGAAAAGGTGAGCAGGAAATACTGAATATGGCCAATGTGCCAAGATTGATCTTATAATTATGGCCATTGGTGCCAATGCAATGAAAAGATGTGAAAGTAATATGAAATGCGATGATTGATATAAAAAGGTTGATGTCTCAATTAAGATAGCCTAGCCGATCGGGTCGTGATCGGACGCCATGCCGCACACATGGTGGTGATTGTGCTGGAAATTGTAATTGAAATGGTAATTGTGGTTGACGTCCCTAATGGATAGCCTATCCGATCGGGTTGTGATCAGACTCCGTGTTAAAGAAGGTGGTATTAATATTGAGACAAATTATGGTTGATGTCTCTAATGAGATAGCCTAGCCGATCGAGTCGTGATCGAACTCCGTGCTAAGAGTACGGTGGTACTGGTTTTGTGAATAATGGTATTGTGAATAATAGTATTGTGGGCAATGGTATATCGATATTAAAAATCTCCCAATGTAAGATATGGAAATTTCGTTGAACAATGTCTTGATCCTAAATTGAGGTTTGGTGTTAAAAGGCTTTCATTGATATTATGATAATCTTGTTTGTATTATTTGCCATTCTATTGAGAGACTGTTTAGTTATACATACTAGTACTATTCGACGGTACTAATGTCCTTTTTGCCGGGGCGCTGCCTCTTTAAATGGATGCAGGTGGTTCCACAATAGGAGATATTGATCAATGATAGTAGTACACCTTCTTCCCAGCTGACTTGGTGAGCCCCACTTCATTCTGGGGTCATGTATCTTTTGTACTTTGTGTATTCGGTTTGAGGTATAGACGGGGCTTTGTTGCCGGCATTATCATTGTACTCTTCTTTATTTATAGAGGCTCCGTAGACATAGTGTGGGTTGTGTATTGGTGTTGGGGAAAGACAAACTATGCTATGTTGTGGTTACATTACTTGTCCATTTGAGACTTTACAAATGATGAAACTATTGGAAATGAATTGGTATTGTAGACATGGACACATTTTTGTCTAATTAATGATAATCTGTATTATCTCTATTCGTGGATAAGTTTGGGTAGAATGAAATCTAACAGGCTTGCTCGGTCAGGTTCACTCGGTTAAGCGCCGGTTGCGTTCCTCGGTTTTAGGGCGTGACAAACTTAGTATCAGAGCCTAAGGTTTTAAAGTATCCTAGGATGTCTCGGAGCCATGTCTAGTAGATTACTTGTTATCGGTGTGTTGTCGACCACATCTATAATTAGGATGCTACATGGACATTTAGGAATAATACCCTTCTTTCATATTCTTGATCGTGCAATAAAGCTGGTTGTAAGATTGTTCCTCCTTTAACTCCTGCGTTGCTCTAATTTTCAGTACATGGCACCTAAGAAGAAGGCAAGAATTGTCCAAAGAGCCAATGTCACCCCAGGAGTGACAGTTGATCCTATAATTGATGATGCGGGTGAGCACCTGAGGAGTGAGAATATTCCTCCAGTTACTACACTGCCTTACTCTACTACAGCTGATCAGACCACACCTGTCCCTACACTTACTGAGGGTGCAACGGGCCCTCCAACTGATATACTAGTTCCACATCCATTTCCAGCTTCCGATTCTGGTGTTTCTGATGTTGATCTTAGGGGAGCCATACAGATGTTGGCTCAATTTGTGGCTTCCCAGACCTATAGGTCAAATTTTGCACCCACTTCTTCCAATCAGCTAGTGGATTCTACTGGTTCCAAGGTGAACAGGTTTCTCCAACTGGATCCTCCAGTGTTCACAGGTACTAACCCAGAGGAAGATCCCCCTGATTCCATTGATGAGATGCATAAGACTCTCAGAGTTATGCGTGCTACTGAAATAGAGGCAGTGGAATTGGCCTCTTACCGCCTGAAAGAGGTGGCATATTCTTGGTTTGAACTATGGGAGGAGTCCCGTGAAGAAGGGAGCTCTCCGGTGAGGTGGGGTGAGTTTGCCGATGCCTTCATTGATCATTTCTTGCCTGTAGAAACTAAGGCAGCCCGTGCTGCTGAGTTTGAGAACCTGAGGCAAGGTAGCCTGAGTGTGTGAGATTACCATATGAGATTCGCGTACCTGTCTAAATATGCTATTTACATATTGCCCACTATGGAGGCTAGAGTTCGCCGATTTGTATAGGGCCTTAGTCCCTTGGTAATTAATGAGACTTCTACAGCTGCCTTGAATTCTGATATGAACTATGGAAAGATGGTGGCATTAGCGCAAGCCACGGAGACCCGCAAATTAAGGAACATAATGGAGCGAGATGGTAGTAATAAGGCCCGGTCTGCGGGCAACTTTGGTAGTTCTTCTAGTGGTGGCAAGTCAACGTTCAAGGGAGGGTCGTCAGAGCCATCACAGTCCTTTGCTCAGTCTTCGGCTAGTGTACCTCCATCAGGGCCTAGTCAGTAGCAGCAGTGGAGCTGTTTCAGGCCCAGTCAGGGCAATAGGTGATCTAATCAGCAAGGTCGTCATGGTGGTACATTCCAGCAGCAGAGGAAGCCCCCATGCCCTAGGTGTGGAAAGATGCACCTAGGAATATGCTACATGGACCTACCCATATGCTACAGATGCAGATTGAGGGGTCACATTTAGAGGGATTGTCGTTCGTCCCGCCAGGGTGCGGGCAGGGGCATGGCACATCCAGCCAATTCTGCAGCTACTACATCTGCAGCACCTCCTCCAGCTCGAGGCACTCCAACACCGTTTAGTTTTTATTATACTTTTCTATTTTCCTAGACATCGTTTTAGACCATGTTATTGTATAGTTGCTCACGTACTCAGTGATACCTGGATTTTGGGGGGAAATTGTTTTGAGTCGCGTTATTTTCGTATCTGTATTTATGAGATTTTACTCTTAAACTTATTTTATTATGTTTTCAAACTTAAGAATGTGCGGTTATTGTGGTTGTCGACTTGCCTAATATCACGGTAGGCGCCATCACGACATGTGAGATTTGGGTCGTGACAGTGTAACATTTGTTTGAGTGTTTGCGATGATTCCAAAAGGGGGAAGATAAGGTTTGGAAGGTTGTGGGTTGTGAACATGCATGTCACTTGTTGTGATTAGCTGGTTCTTTGGTGTGATTACCTGGTTCTGCTGTGTACAAAGTTTGCCATCATCAAAAAGAGAGAATTTGTTGAGTATTAAAGTTTTGAAGGGTGGAGCACAGAGTTTGGGAGGGTCTGGCCGTTTCTATGCTATGAGGGGTCGCCAGAATTCATAGGCTTCTCCAGATGTTGTCACAAGTATATTAACCATCCAATATCATGATGTATATGCTCTTATTGATCCCGGTTCCACTTTGTCATATGTCACACCTTATATTGCTATGGAATTTGGGATAGAACCAGAATAACTTTATGAGACGTTCTCTGTATCTACTCCGGTTGGTGAGTCTATTTTGGTCGTGCGGATTTATAGGGATTGTGTTATCACATTGCGTGGTCGGGACACCGTGGCCGATCTTATTGAATTGAGAATGGTCGATTTTGATGTGATAATGGGGATGGATTGGCTTTATTCTTGTTTTGCCAAGCTTGATTGACGAAACAGAACTGTTAGGTTCGAATTTCCAAATGAGCCAGTTATTAAGTGGAAGGGTGATGATGTAGTGCCGAAGGGTAGGTTTATTTCTTACCTAAAGGCCATGAAAATGATCAATAAGGAATGTATTTACCATTTGGTATGGGTTACGGACATCGATGCTGAGGCACCTACACTTGAGTTTGTGCCTGTTGTGAATGAATTTCTGCGAGTCTTTCCGGATGAACTCCCTGGGATTCTACCAGACAGGGAGATTGATTTTGGGATTGATGTGATGATAGACACCCATCCTACATCTATTCCACCCTACAGAATGTCACCGGCGGAATTGAAGGAACTAATTGAAAGATTTGTTAGAAAAGGTTTTCATCCGACCTAGTGTGTCACCTTGGGGCACACCTGTCCTTTTTGTAAGAAAGAAGGATGGGTCACTGAGAATGTGTATTGACTATCGGCAATTTAATAAGGTCACTATCAAGAATAGGTACCCACTGCCAAGGATAGATGATTTGTTTGATCAATTGCAAGGTGCCAGGAACTTCTCCAAAATTGATTTAAGATCCGGGTATCACCAATTGAAGATCGGGGAGCAGGATATTCCAAAAACAGCTTTTAGAACCCGGTAGGGGCATTTTGAGTTTCTAGTAATTCTTTTGGGCTAAAAAACTGCCGCAGCAGCCTTCATGGATCTTACGAATCACGTTTTTAAGCCATTCCTCGACTCCTTTGTGATAGTGTTCGTTAATGATATTCTTGTATATTCACGCAATCGAGAGGACCATGTCGATCATCTCAGGGTAGTTCTGCAAACCCTACATCAGCACCAGTTATATGCAATGTTTTCAAAGTGTGCATTTTGACTTGAATCAGCCATATTCTTGGGTCATGTAGTTTCTAGTGAGGGAATTAAGGTTGATCCTCAGAAAATTTCAGCGGTGAAAAATTGGCCGAGGCCTACAACTCCAATAGAGATTCGCAGTTTCTTAGGCTTAGCTGGATATTACAGAAATTTTGTGAAGGGGTTTTCTACTCTTGCCTCTCCATTGACTAAATTGACGCAGAAGGCAAATAAGTTTCAATGGTCAGATGCTTGTGAAAAGAGTTTCCAGGAATTGAAAGCAAGATTGACTACGGCACCGGTGTTAACTCTACCAGAGGGTATATATGGATTTGTGGTATATTGTAATGCTTCAAGAATCGGGCTTGGGTGTGTATTAATGCAACATGGGAAGGTGATGCTTCTAGGAAACTCAAGAATCATGAAATGAACTATCCAACACATGATTTAGAACTTGCAGCAGTGGTATTTGCATTGAAAATTTGGCGTCATTATTTATATGGGTCCATGTGGATATATTCACGGACCATAAGAGCCTTCAATATATTTTCAAGCAGGAGGAATTGAATCTGAGGCAGAGAAAATGGCTTGAATTACTCAAGGATTATGACATTGATATTTTATACCATCCGGGGAAGGCTAATATTGTGGCGGATGCTCTTAGCCGTAAATCAATGGGTAGATTAGCACACTTGGAAGCATATCAAAGACCATTGGCCAAAGAAGTTCACCGATTGGCTAGTTTGAGAGTTCGTCTTACGGACTCTAGTGAAGGAGGGGTAATTATGCAAAATAGGGCTGAATCATCGCTTGTTGTGGAAGTCAAAGAGTAGCAATATAACGATCCATTATTGGTGCAATTGAAAGAGGGGATTCATAAACATAAGACCATGGCCTTTTCTCTTGGCATGGATGATGGTACACTAAGGTACCAAGGGATTCTCCATGTACAGATAACAATAAATTATACAACTACACGGTTCTACAGAATTTGACCAAGTCGCAATTCCTACGGTGCACGCCCACACGCCCGTGACCTAGCATGTGTATCACCTCAAAACCAAATACATGACATGTAATACGAGGTTTCGTATCCTCAGAACCAAATTTAAAATTGTTACTTACCTCAATCCGAGCAAATCTCTACTCTAACACACCCTTGCCTCGCGAAACGGCCTCTGAATGCTTCGAATATATCCATAAACAATGCGATATAATCAATACGAGCTAGAGGAATCAACTCCATAAGAAAATGCTAAGCTATTAATTAAAATAAAAAATCGGCTCAAAAGCCGGCCCTCGGGCCCACGTCTTGAAATTCGATAAAAGTCACAAAATCCGAAAGCCCACTCACCCACGAGTTTATCCATACTTTAACAAAATCCGACACCAA
Source organism: Nicotiana otophora (assembly GCA_000715115.1). Lineage (NCBI taxonomy): Eukaryota > Viridiplantae > Streptophyta > Magnoliopsida > Solanales > Solanaceae > Nicotiana > Nicotiana otophora. The sequence continues at coordinate 41,367 of AWOL01S0041845.1, read as the reverse complement.
ATCGTCACCCAAATCTCTAAATCAAACTCTCCAAATCCCTAGACTCAAACTCCTAATTTACATCTTAAATACACACCAACTAGGTAGAAAAATCAATGGGGAAGCAATATTATTGACCAACAATAAGCACAAGGGACTTACCTCAAGAATCCTCTTAAAAACCCTCTCAAACATTGCCTAAACCGTGCTTGAAATGTTTGAAATGAAGCCAAAATCGCGAACCCTTATTTTAATAATCTACCCAGGCTTTTCGCACCTGTGGCAAAATATCCGCACCTGCGGAACCGCTTCTGCGGTAAGTCCTCCACTTCTGCGGAAAGCACTTAACTCCCCCAGGCCCGTAACTACGCTCCGGGTTCCGTACCTGCGGAGGCGCTTATGCGGTCTTCTACCCGTTTCTGCGGAAACAGGACTCTCTCTCATCTCCACATCTGTGGAGCCTCGCTCTCACCTATGGGCTCGCAGATGTGGTTAACCTCTCGCACTTGCGCCCTGCCCAGGCTAGCCCAGCTCCACTTCTCCGTAACTCTAGCCGCATTTACGGCATCGCAGGTGTGGAAATAACTTCGCACCTGCGACCTCTACTCACTTCCTCCCTAGCCGCTTCTGCAGCTCCTTTCTCGCTTCTGCGAGAACGCACCTGCGATCCCCACTTCGCAGGTGCAATTACACCAAAAGCTAGTGAGCTTCAACATTCCCTCTAACTTTAAATCGATCTGATAACCATCCGAAATCAACCCGAGGCCCCCGGGACCTCAACCAAACATACCTTAAAGTCCCAAAACATCATACGAACTTAGTTGTTCCCTTAAATCACCTCAAACAACAACAAAAACACGAATCATACATATATTCAAGCCTAATGAACTTCGAGCTTCCAATTGCTACCAACGATGTCGAAACCTATCAAATCACGTCTGATTGACTCCAAATTTTGCACACAAGTCCCATTGGACATTACGGACCTACTCCAACTTTCGGAATCAGAATCCGACCCCGATATCAAAAAGTCCACTCCCGGTCAAACTTTTCCAAAAATTCCAACTTTTACCATTTCAAGCTAAATTCCACTACGAACCTTCAAATCACAATCTGGACACACTCCTAAGTCCAAAATCATCTAACGGAGCTAACAGAACCATCAAAACTCCATTTGGGGGCCATTTACTCAATGATCAATATCCGGTCAATCATTTCAACATAAATCTTCAACCTTGAGACTAAGTGTCTCATTTCATTCTGTAATCTCACCGGATCCGAACCGAGTACCCTGGCAAGTCACATAATAGCTATAAGGTATAAAATAAACAGTAAATGGGGGAACGAGGCTATAACTCTCAAAATAACCGGTCAGGTCGTTACAACGCATACTACAGTTCTACACATCGTTTTGTGCAGATCTAGGTTCATCCTATCAAACCAGATACCAGTGAGCTAGGCTGCACATGGAGACTTCAAGGTATATCTGTCAGTGTCTGCAGACCTCGGAGTCCCCCTCTATCCTTATTATGTTGTTTCACTTATTCTCTTTAGGCTTTGATGTATAGAGACATTTACTATAAAAAGAGACACTTACTACTTTCTCTTAGAAGTTTGTGACTTATTTTTACCGGATTTTGGGAGTTGTAATTATTTAAATCGCAATTTCTATTTGTATATCATGTATTGAGATTTGAGTTCATATTATTATTATTCAGTTATTCCGCAAATTGTTAGGCTTACCTAGTCTTAGAGACTAGGTGCCATCACGACATCCTACGAAGGGAAATTGAGGTCGTGACATAGGAACATGCATATCTTAATTTTATAAAACATTTGAAAGTTCCGTTCAATGTACACTTCTCTCTCAAATTAAAAATTTAAATTATTTTATATACATTAAATTATACAATTATTTTCCTTAAAAATATACTTATGTCATTAAAGTATAGCCTATTGTTTTACTATAATATCTTGCATTTTAATTTTCCTAATATTTAGATTATTGGAATGAACTAAAGTTTTATTTATTGAATTTTACATAATATTTGACAACTACACTCAATAACTATTTCAACCTGCAAACATATAATTATTTTAACCTGCAAACATCATGCATAAGATAAATAAAAATGTATTATTAATGAGTAGAACTTACTCTAGAATTGTAAATATCATAAATTTAATAAATATTTTTCTATTAATGTTTGAAACTCGAAGCAATAAGGATGAAACATAGAAGTTAAAATATATTTTAAGCGAATTATCATTAATTATTTTTCTTTATTTTCGAGAATATTCCAACAAATTACAAATCTGTATATTTTTCTGTATATTAAGTTATTTGTTTTACATTATTAACTTGAAATAAGTTATTTTTAAAATTTATATTAATTATTATTTTATATTTTTTGTAGGAGCTATAAGCCAACCTCTTCATTCCTAAAGCTATGATCAAAAGATTCAGATTTTTAATTTGTATTATTTGTAAATTATCATAATAACAATATTTTTAACTTGTTTGTTTCGTTATCTAAGAATATTTTTATAACATATTCTTATAAAACTCTGAGGACTTTCATTTGGCATGATTTCATTATCTATTTAGCTAGCTAAGTGAGATCAATATTCATAGTGAAAGTTATATAACTTGTTTTTATTTAATAATTCAAACACATTGTTCAATACTTATCTATTTTTTAAAAACTATTTATTCATTGACATGGGAAACACACGCAAAGCGCGTACCCTAAGACTAGTTATGTAACGACCCGATCGGTCATTTTATTTTTTACATCCCCGTTTTCCTAAATAAGATTTTTCGTATTTGCTTTTAATATTTTATGACTCGCGGGGATGGTTAGTTCGGGTTTGGAAGGCTTCGGGTTGAAATCGGAACACATAGTTCCTTAATTCTGACTTTAAAAAGTTAAGTTTGACTTGGGTCAACATTTCTAGTAAATGACCTCGGAACCAGGATTTAAATGACTTGGACTTGGGCGTATGTTCCGATCGGGTTTTGGATGACCTGGGAGCGTTTCGACGCATAAAGTTGAAAGTTGGCACATTAAAGGTATTAAAGTTCTTTAAATTTAGTTTGGAGTAGGTTTATGAGTTATCGAGGTCCGTTTGGAATTTCGAGCCTGGGAATAGCTCCGTATGGTGATTTAAGACTTTCACGCAAAATTTAGTATCATTCCGAGTAGGTTAAGTATGATTCGGCGTGTTCGGAGTAAGTTGGAAGAACTTGAAGTTCATAAGTTGATTCTATTTTGTTTTGGGTTGAGATTCTTAGTTTTAATGTTGTTTTTTGCATTCTGAGGGTGTGAGAGAGTCCGTTTTATGTTCACGAAGATATTGGTATGTTTGATCGAGGCCTCTAGGCCCCCGTATAGGATTCAGAGGGTCGTCAGAGCTTGTTTGCTCTTTGGAGAAGAGCTATAAGCGAAGCATTTCCGCAGAAGCGAACTCACTTCTACGATGAATGGGTTCGCAGATACAGAGAGAGACAACCTGGCTACGGTCGCAGGTGCACGAGGCGAGCCGCAGAAGCGGGCTCGCAGATGCGCGACTTGGCTGTAGGTGCGAGGGGTCAGGGGTTGTACGTGTTCCGTAGATGCGGAAAGTTGACCACAAAAGCGGTCCCGCAGAAGCGGAGCCCCTTCCGCAGGTGCGGAAAACCTGCTGGGCAGAAGGGTTGCATTTAAGTCGAGACTTAGGCTCATTTCTTCATTTCTATCACTTGTTGGTAGAATATAGAGCTCTTTGAGGAGGGATTTTCACCTATTACTTTGAGGTAAGTGATTTCTATGCAACTTGAGTTTCAAACATAGATTATGGGTAGATTTTAATATGAAATATTTATAAAACGTTATAGGTTTAGTTGGAAAACTTAGGTTTTTGATAATGGGATTTAGCCACGAAAATTGTTATGGAATTGGGTAAATATTATGTGTTTGAGTTCGCGAGGTTATGGGTAACATTTATCTTAAAATATTTTCAGAATCCGGATATGTGGGCCCATGGGTAAATTTTAGGAATCTTCAAATTTGGGTTGGATAATTACTCTAATAGTTAAATTATGAACTTTTGAACATGTATTGATTAATTTATATAACATTTGTATAGTTTCAGATTGCTCGACACCGAGTTGAGGCTTTAGAACGAATTTGTGGGCTAGAAAGTTAGAGGGAATTTACCCCATAGGTGATTTAAATTACTATTTGTTACTAATTGTGGAGTCTACGTACGCACGAGGTGACGAGAGTCCGTGTGTAGTTACTAATTATGCTTATGTCCGGGTACCTTAGGACGCAAATCATGAAATACTTGTAATGTTTGCACCCTACTTGTTAATTAAAGTGCCTAAATTATATTGAAACTTGTTAAGGAATTTGTAAGGACCTAATTTCACTTCCTTGGGATTTTGGCGGGTTACTTGACCATTAACAAAAATTATGCTTCCTTGTGCATTAGACTTGTATTAGCTTCTAAATCAGTTGTTCATAAAGTATCCTCTCTTCTTGTGGAACGGGCCAAATGCCTCAACAAAAGATAGATGCATCTATGGTTTGTGTCGCTCGACCCTCGACAGTGTACACATTATTCTGGATCGGGTCGTACGACCTTGGCATACATCGTGCGTAATAATACTCGGAGCCTAATTAAAATTAATATTATTTTATGGCTTGAGAGGTTATAATTATTAATGATAGAATTTGACTTGGAATTTACGATTAGTGGTAGGATTATGTATTTACTGCTTGTTATTGAGTTATTATTACTGTTTATATAACCAATGCGTATTTAGAATTTCTGTATTTTATTGTTAGCCCATAGTAAGTATTGAAGTCGACCCCTCGTCACTACTTCTTCGAGGTTAGACTAGATACTTACTGGGTGCATATTGTTTATCTACTCACGCTACACTTCTACACTAATCGTGCAGGATTTGAGGCAGGTGCATCTGGCAGTCACATCGGCGCGCACCCTCGTTACCTAGAGGCTAAGTGGTGAGCTGCTCCTGAGCCGTTCTGCAGCACCTAGGGCTCTCTTTTGTATCTATTTTCTGTCTACCTTACTTCAAATAGAAGTTTAGAGTTTTGTATATTCTACTAGTTGCTCATACACTTGTGACACCAGGTCTTGGCACACATACTAGTAGACTTTATGGTTTTGGAGTATTTATGTCACTATATTTGCCCACTCAGTTGCCTTGATTTTATTTTATTAAATTTTCTACTCCTTAATCTCTTAATAAATAGAATTTAATTACTTGGAAACTTATTAAAAAAGTAGTCACCTATTTATTTCACTGTTGGCTTGCCTAGCAGCGATGTTAGGCACCATCATGACCTATAAGAAAAATTGGGTCGTGACAACATGGTATGGTACTAGGTTCACGTAGGTCTCACAAGTTATGAGCAGGCCTAATACAGTCTTGTGGATCGGTGCGGAGACGTCCGTACTTATCTTCGAGATGCTATAGGGTGTTAGGAAACCACTCTTTCTTCATCTCCTATTATGCAGTTGATGTTGTGCTAAGTATCTTTCTCTTATTCTATCACAGATAGTGAGAACGCGCGTGGCAGAGGTACCCCGATCATGGAGGATCTGCTCCCCCATTTGATAGAGGGCGAGTGAGGGCTCTAGCCCATGGTAGAGGACGAGGACATCCCAAAGTTACCCCAGTTGTGCCATTAGTGGATCCAGTAGAGGATCTTATTATTGAGGAGCAGGGCGAGGTACCTGCAGCAGAGCCAGCCCTAGTAGATTTCATGTCCGCACCAGGATTCCAGGATGTCATGGGCCGTATGCTGGGGTTCATGGACTCTATGACTCAGGCTGGTTTATTTCCAGCTGATCCAGCCATATCTCAAGTGGGAGGGGGAGCACAGACCCCTACCGCTCAAGATCCAGGGCATGCAGCTGCCGTATATCAGACCCTGGGCGCAGTACCCATGGGCGGAGTCCAGCCAGTTGCAAAAGCTATACCGGAGCCCAAACAAGTTGCGGCCGGTGAGCCGTGGAAGCTATTGGACAGATGGAGCAGGCTACATTCCCCTGTCTTTGGAAGTGAGCGACATGAGGACCCCCAAAACTTTATTGATCGGTGCAAGGAAAGACTGCACAACATGAGGATATTGGAGTCCCACACGGTGGACTTTACCACCTTTCAGTTGGAGGGCAGGGCCCATATATGGTGGTTGTCTTATCTTCTCGGCAGACCAGCAGGTTCTCCTCCCATGACTTGGGACCAGTTCACACGTCTCTTCTAGGACAGATACATTCCACCCTCTTAGAGGGAAGAGTTGCAGTTTCAATTCGAGCAGCTCCAGCAGGGCCAGATGTTGGTGACTGACTATGAGGCGAGATTCTTTGAGTTGTCTTGCCATGCACTTATGATACTTCCTACCAATACAGAGAGAGTGAGGAGGTTTGTTGCAGGTTTGCACTATGGTATTTAGGCCACTATGTCACGAGAGGTTGAGATGGGTACTTCGTATGAGCTAGTTGTGGAGATAGCTCGGAGGATCGAGGGTGTTCGTCAGCGTAGCTGCGAGTAGGCGACGAGGGATAAGCGGGTTCGATATTTAGGAGGGTTCAGTAGTGCTCCGGCTCGAGGTAGAGGTCAGTTTGTGAAGGGCCAGTCTAGCAGGCCCACATAACCAGCATCGTTGCCTCCTCAGGGTCTTCCAGTGCATCCATATTTCAGCGCCCTGCCAAAAAGCTCCTATTGCCCACCAGCTATTCAGGGTTCCTCCAGTGGGTATTCAGTCCATCAGGGTTAGACTTTAGGTCAGCAGTCCACCGTACCGAGGGGTTGTTTTGAGTACGGGGATCTTAGTCATGTGAGGAGGTTCTGCCCCAGGCTTTGGGGCAAAGCAGTGCAGCAGGGTCAGCAGCCTATGATTATAACACCAGCTGCCACACCAACCGTCCTGCCGCCCAGAGGCTGAAGGCAGGTAGGTAGGGGCCGTCCTAGAGGTAGAGGCCAGCCAAGTAACGCTCCATCCATATTCTATGCCTTTCCAGCCAGACCAGATGCAATAGCCTCAGATGCCGTGATCACATGTATTATTTATGTATGCGGTAGGGATGCTTCAGTACTATTTGATCCAGGGTCTACATATTCATATGCTTCATCTTTGTTTGCTCATTTCTTGGGTGTTCCTCATGAGTCCTTGGGTACTCCTATTTATGTGTCCACTCTAGTGGGCGATTCTGTTGTTGTGTATTGGGTCTATCTGTATGTATCATGACTTTCTGTGGTTATGAGACTAGAGCAAATCTTCTGCTACTTGATATGACTGACTTTGAGGTCATCCTGGTCATGGATTGGTTATCCCCATATCACGTCATCCTTGATTGGCATGCCAAGACTATTACCTTGGTGATGTCAGAGCTTTCTCGTTTGGAGTGTAAGGGTTCGTCTGTTAGTGCATCTAGTCGGGTTATCTCTTTTCTGAAGTCTTGACACATGGTCGAGAAGGTTTGTTTGGCCTATCTATCTTACGTCGGGGATACTACTACAGAGACTCCGATAATTGATCTAATGCCCATGGTCCGAGAGTTCTCTGATGTGTTTCCTTCTGTTCTTCCAAGCATGCCACCACATCATGATATCAATTTCTGTATTGATTTGTCTCTAGGTACCCAGCCTATCTCTATTCCACCATACCGCATGGCTCCGAAAGAGTTAAAAGAGTTGAAAGAACAACTTGAGGAGTTTCTAGCAAAGGGGTTTGTCAGACTGAGTGTGTCGCCTTGGGGTGCACCGGTGTTATTTGTGAATAAGAAAGATGGGACTATGCGGATGATTATCGCCAGTTGAACAAAGTTACCATTAAGCATAAGTACCCATTGCCGCGTATTGATGATTTATTTGACCAGTTGCAGGGTGCCAGGGTGTTCTCTAAGATTGACTTGAGATCGGGGTACCATCAGTTGAAGATTCGTGATTCGGATGTTCCGAAGACGTCATTATGGACTAGATATGGCCACTACAAGTTTCTAGTGATGTCATTCAGGTTGACTAACGCCCCGGCGGCATTTATAGATTTGATGAGCCGAGTGTTTACGCCATATATTGACTTATTTGTCATTGTCTTCATTGATGACATTTTGATCTACTCGCGTAGCATGGAGGAGCACGAGTAGCATTTGAGAGTGGTTCTTCAAACCTTGCGGGAACAGAAGCTATATGCTATATTCCCCAAGTGTGAGTTTTGGTTGGATTCCGTAGCATTCTTGGGGCATGTTGTATCAGGCGAGGGTATTAAGGTAGCTCCAAGAAGATCGAGGCAATTCAGAGTTGGCCTCGTCCTAACACAGCGACCAAGATCAGGAGCTTCTAGGAGTTAGCAGGTTAGTATCGTCGGTTTGTGGAAAGCTTCTCATCTATTGTAGCACCTATGACTATATTGACCCAGAAGGGTGCTCCGTTCCGATGGTCCGATGATTGCGAGGCTAGACTTCAGTGCCGGTATTAGTGTTGCCTTCCGGTTCAGGGATGTATACTGTATATTGCGATACTTCACGCATTGGTTTGGGTTGTGTATTGATGCAGGAGGGGCGAGTTATTGCATATGCTTCTCAGTTGAAGCCCCATGAAAAGATTTACTCCGTACATGATTTGGAGTTGGCCGTGATAGTTCATGCTCTTAAGATCTCAAGGCATTATCTTTCTGGGGTGTCCTGTGAGGTTTACACCGATCATCGTAGCTTGTAGAATTTGTTCAAGCAGAGGGATCTCAATTTGAGGTAGCACAGGTTGCTTGAGTTACTAAAAGATTATGATATTACCATCCTTTTTCATCCGGGCAAGGCGAATGTGGTTGCGGATACCTTGAGTCGAAAGGCGGAGAGTATGGGTAGTTTCGCATTCATTTCAGCAGAGGAGAGGCCATTAGTGTTGGACATTCAGTCCTTGGCTAACAGACTTGTGAGGTTGAATATTTCAGAGCCTAGCCTAGTTCTTGCATGCATCGTCGCCCAGTCTTCATTATTCGAGCATATCAAGGCTCGCCAGTACGACGATCCACACTTATTGGTTCTTAGAGGGAGGGTACTACAGGGTGGTGCCAAGGAGGTTACTATCACTGAGGATGGTGTTCTTCAACTCCAGGGTCGTCTATGTGTCCCTAATGTTGATGGATTGAGGGAAAGGATTCTAGAGGAGGCACACAGTTCTCGGTATTCTATTCATCCAAGTGATACGAAGATGTATCGAGACCTGAGGCAGCATTATTGGTGGCGGTGGATGAAGAAGGACGTAGTTGAGTATGTAGTGAGGTGCCTTAATTTCCAGCAGGTTAAGTATGAGCATCAGAGACCAGATGGCCTACTCTAGAATATGGTTATACCTGAGTGGAAATGGGAGCGCATTACTATGGATTTCATAGTTGGGTTGCCTCGGACCTTGCAGAAGTTTGATGTAGTTTGGGTCATTATCGACAGGTTAACCAAGTCGGCACACTTCATTCCGGTGGTGACCACGTATTCTTCAGAGAGATTGGCCCAGATTTACATTCAGGAGATTGTTCGGTTTCATGGTGTGCCTGTCTCCATTATATCAGATAAATGCCCTCAGTTTGCTTCGTATTTCTGGAGGGCAGTACAGAGTGAGTTGGGGACCTAGGTAGAGCCCAGCACGGCCTTTCATCCGCAGACCGAGGGGAAGTCGGAGCAAACGGTTCAGATCTTGGAGGATATGCTCAGAGCATGTGTGATTGACTTCCGAAGGCAGTGGGATCGATTCTTGCCTTTGGCTGAGTTTTCTTACAATAACAGTTATCAGTCCAGAATCAAGATGACTCTATTTGAGGCTTTATATGGTCGGCGATGCCATTCGCCTGTCGGATCGTTTGAGCCCGGCGAGGCTAAGTTATATGGTACTGATTTGGTTAAGGATGCCTTGGAAAAGGTAAAGTTGATTCAGAAGTGACTTTGCATAGCACAATCCAGACAGAAGAGTTACGCGAATCAGAAGGCACGTGATTTATCATTCATGGTGGGTGAGAAGGTTCTCTTGAAGGTTTCGCCGATGAAGGGAATCATGAGGTTCGGGAAGAAGGGCAAGTCGAGCCCAAGGTTTATAGAACAATTTGAGGTGTTGAGATGAGTTGGGGAGGTTGCTTATGAGCATGCCTTGCCTCACAGTCTATCGGGAGTTCATCCAGTTTTCCACACGTGTACGCTTTGGAAGTATCATGCTAACAGGTCGCATGTATTAGACTACTACACGGTTTAGTTAGATGAGAGCCTGGGTTATGAGGAGGAGCTAGTTGCCATTGTTGACAGGCAAGTTCGTCAGTTGAGGTCCAAGAAGATTTCTACGGTAAAGGTTCAGTGGAGGGGTCAACCAGTCGAGAAGGCGACTTGGGAGACCGAGGAGGACATGCAGAGCAGATACCCACACTTCTTCGGCACTCCAGGTATGATTCTAAACCCGTTCGAGGACGAACGTTTGTTTAAGAGGTAGAGAATGTAACGACCCGACCGGTCGTTTTTCTTTATAGATCCCCGTTCCCCTAAATAAGACTTCCCGTATGTGCTTTTACTATTTTATGACTGGCGGGGATGGTTAGTTCGGGTTGAAATCGGAACACATGGTTCCTTAATATTGACTTTAAAAGGTTAAGTTTGACTTGGGTCAATATTTCTAGTAAACAACATCGAAACCTAGATTTGATGGTCCAAATAGGTTCGTATGATGATTTTGGACTTGGGCGTATGTTCGGATTGGATTTTGGATGCACCTGGAGCGTTTTAGCGCATAAAGTTGAAAGTTGGCACATTAAAGGTTTTAAAGTTCTTTAAATTTGGTTTGGAGTAGGTTTTGGAGTTATCGAGGTCCGTTTGGAATTTTGAGCTTGGAAATAGCTATGTATGATGATTTAAGACTTTCACGCAAAATTTGGTGTCATTACGAGTAGTTTAAGCATGATTCAGCACGTTCGGAGTAAGTTGGAAGAACTTGAAGTTCATAAGTTGATTCTATTTGGTTTTGGGTTGTGATTCTTAGTTTTAATGTTGTTTTCCGCATTCTGAGGGTGCGAGCGAGTCCGTTTTATATGCACAAACTTGTTTGTATGTTTGGTCGATGCGTTGGAGCCCTCGTATAGGATTCAGAGGGTCGTCAGATCCTGTTTGCTCTTTGAAGAAGATCGGTGTTGGTGCCTGTCATCTTGTGCGTTCGCACCTGCGGTGGAATGGCTGCAGAAGCGGCACCACAGATGCGTCACCTCAGTCACAGAAGCGAAAAGAGGAGGGGTCATTGAACTCCGCAAAAGTGAAGCATTTTCGTCGAAGTGAACTCGCTTCTGCGATGAATGGTTCCGTAGATGCAGAGAGAGGCAACTTGGCCATGGTCGCAGGTGCGCGAGGCGAGCCGCAGAAGCGGGCTCGCAGATGCGGGACTTGGCCACAGGTGCGAGGGATCAGGGGTCGTACATGTTCCACAGATGAGGACAATTGACCGCAAAAGTGATCCCGTAGAAGCGGTCCGCAGAAGCGTAGACCCTTTCGCAGGTGCGGAAAAACCACTGGACAGAAGGGTTGCATTTAAGTCGAGACTTAGGCTCATTTCTTCATTTCTCTCACTTGTTGGTCAAATATAGAGCTCTTTGAGGAGGTATTTTCACCTAGTACTTTGAGGTAAGTGATTTCTATGCAATATGAGTTTAAAACATGGATATGAGTAGATTTTATCATGAAATATTTGTAAGAAATTATATGTTTAGTTGGAAAACCTAGGTTTTGGATAAAATGGGATTTAGCCCCGAAAATGGTTATAGAATTGGGTAAAAATTATGTATTTGAGTTCGTGAGGTTATGGATAACATTTATCTTCGAAACTTTTCGCAATCCGGGCACGTGGTCCTGAGGGTGAATTTTAAAAATCTTCCAATTCTAATAGTTGAATTATGAACTTTTGAACATGTATTGAATAATTTATATAATATTTAACTAGTTTCGGATTGTTCGGCACCGAGTTGAGGCTTTAGAACGAATTTGTGAGCCGGGAAGTTAGCTTCGAGACGAGGTAAGTCTGTTACCTAACCTTGTAAGATGGAATTTACCCCATAGGTGATTTAAATTACTATTTGTTGCTAATTGTGGGGGCTACATACGCACGAGGTGACGAGAGTCCGTGCGTAGCTACTAATTATGCTTATGTCCGGGTACCTTAGGATGCAAATCATGAAATACTTGTAATGTTTGCACCCTACTTGTTAATTAAAGTGCCTAAATTATATTGAAGCTTGTTAAGAAATTTGTAAGGACCTAATTTTACTTCCTTGGGATTTTTGCGGGTTACTTGACCATTAACAGAAATTGTGCTTCCTTGTGCATTAGACTTGTATTAGCTTCTGAATCGGTTGTTCATAAAGTATCTTCTCTTCTTGTGGAGCGGGCCAAACGCCTCAGCAAAAGATAGATGCATCTATGGTTCATGCCGCTCGACCCTCGGTAGTGTACACATTATTCTGGATCAGGTCATACGACCTCGTCATACATTGTGCATAATAATACTCAGAGCCTAATTACACTTGATATTATTTTATGGCTTGAGAGGTTGTAATTATTAATCACAGAATTTGACCTGAAATTTATGATTAGTGGTAGGATTATGTATTTACTGCTTGTTATTGAGTTATTATTACTGTTTATATAACCCATGCGTGTTTAAAATATCTGTATTTTATTGTTAGCCCATAGTAAGTATCGAAGTCGACCCCTCGTTACTACTTTTTCGAAGTTAGACTAAATACTTACTGAGTACATATTGTTTATGCACTCACGCTACACTTCTATACTAATCGTGCAGGATCTGAGGCACGTGCATCTGTCGGTCACATCTGCACGCACCCCTGTTACCCCGAGGCCTAGTGGTGAGCTGCTTCGTGAGCCGTTCTGTAGCTCCTAGGGTCTCTCTTTTGTATCCAATTTATGTCGACCTTATCTTAAATAGTAGTTAGAATTTTGTATATTCTACTAGTTGCTCATACACTTGTGACACTAGGTTTTGGCACACATACTTGTAGACTTTATGATTTTGGAATATTTATGTCACTATATTTGCCCCTCAGTTGCCTTCGTTTTATCATATTAAATTTTCTACTCCTTAAACTCTTAATAAATGGAATTTAATTACTTGAAAACTCATTAAAAGAGTAGTCACCTGTTTAGTTCACTGTTGGCTTTCCTAGCGGCGACGTTGGGCGCTATCACGGTCTATAGAAGAAACTGGGTTGTGACAAGTTATACTAAAAGGAGGATAATGAACCATGATGTTAAGCCAAGTAGCGTATTGAGAAAATGTCATTTGGCACTTTTAAGATATAATTTAGATAGATTTAGACAAATCTAATAAGGTTAACATAAATTAAATTTGATCAAATTTAACTTGTGGTGGAAATTAATAACGATTGACTCAATTTTTTTATAGTTGTGAAAGCTTTTCAAAAAATAAGGATTCCTATTATAGTAGTTGTTCACATGATCTGTTTTCTTCCGTTTCAAACCTCCATTTCAATTTATGTGAACATATTTTCTTTTTAGTCCATGCAAAAAAGAAAGACCCCTTTTCATATTTGAAAAAAATTTACCTTTATGCAATGATTTATAGCCACACAAAATATATGTGCCTAATTTTACATCACAAGTTCAAAAGCCTTTTCTTTTTTCTTGAACATCGTGCCCAGTTAAATAGATTCACATAAATTATAAAACAAAGGGAGTGTGTGTATATATATATATATAGTGCATTAGCTCCCCCAATCGTAGATGGTTTAGCCACGCCCGGTGCCAAGAAATGATTGAGAACTACGACGGGGTCGAAATGAATTTCGTTCTTTGTATTCAATAAGTATTGCATGACCGAATAATTCAAGGAAGAGCGGACTGTGAGGAGGGTCCTTTTAAGTAGATGACTCGTCGGGGAGTCGGAGCGGGTCTTCTTTGGAAAAAAGAACTTGAATAGGTTTATTTTTCTGAAGGAATCATCATTTTCTATCAGAAATATATATATATACATA